>PVKN010036515.1:0-11426 GCA_004027915.1 Capromys pilorides | reverse complement strand
CTTTGTTAATCTGCAAATAGGTTGGGCATAATATCACCTTCCTACATGCTCCTTTAAACAGATAGATTTAAAAGGGTAGAGCACATAAACAAAACTTTTGGCCGTTTAATAAATACCAATTGGCTACTATGGACCAGAGGCTATTGAAGGCCCAGAGGGTAAATTGGTAAACAAAACATCCATAAACAAAACAAAGCTCCCTTCCTTCATAAGGTTTACATTCCAACAGTACAAAAACAGACCTGTACAACAAACACAGCAAATAAGTAAGCCACAACATGTGTTAAGCACTGGTACGTCTCTGGAAAATGAATGAGATATAGAGGACCAGGTGTGAGGAAGGGGGAGCAGGCAGTGGTAACAGTGCTCCAGTGTATCCCAGTAGTCTAGGTCTTGTTGCCAGTGTCTAGGTCTCCCCACAAAGCCTCGTGCAGTCATCAGCGGGGCTTTTTCAGAGGTGGCTGGATCTATAGTGCATGATGCCAGGATTAAGGGTGTGTGCTTACTCAATTGGTCTACTGATAGGTTTGGAACTACCCTAAGCTCAGTAGCCTAGCTGGAATACAAAAATGGACAGAAAGAAGCTGCTAAGATCATGTAGTAGTTTGGGATTTTTGCAAGGGAGCAATAAAATACAAGACACATTTTATAAGACTATTTTATAATCACCCAAAGAATCACAAAAGGAGTGCAGGAAATCTGTCCACATATGAACGACCAAAGAATACAGTTGAGGGCCTGGATCCTAATACGCTGCATGAGGCCAGCTGAAAACCTAGAGTCCATAACAGTACCTCTAACAAGGCCAACTGGAGGCCTCAGTACCATAACAGTGTCTCATACAGGCCCACTTCATGGATCTGCGCTGGGAAGGCCCAAAGGTCGTGATGGAAGCTAGAAAGTCTGTGCCAGTGGGATGAAGGATCTGTGCCAGCAGGCTGAGGGACCTGCACTGGAGCCAGGAAGCCATGCTCTACATAAGCACCAGAGCTCCCCCAGAAGTACCACAGCCATCCTCAGCAACAGTGAGGTCCCAAGCTCCTCCAGGGATGAGGCAAGCCGAGTTTCCATCAGGAAAGCCAGCGTGACCAGCTTCTCCTGGAGCCTAAGCAGTGCACCATCTTCCTCTCTGGAGCCAGGAAGTGATGCTCAAGATGAGGACTAAAGCTTCTCCAAAATGAACTGTAGCCATTCTTGGTGACAAGAATGTCCTGAGTTCTTCCTCCAAAAAGAACAGCCAAGTTCATCAGGAGAAGTAGCATGACTTCAGCAGAACAGCCAAGAGCACTGGAAGCTTCCAACGGCTCCAACAGCTTCTCCAAACAGCTTCCCTAACAGCCTCTCCAGTCCTGCCTCTTGTGCTCTGGCAACAGCCCTCAGGTGGCCTCCCACACCCAGCGCCATGTTCAGCCAGGTGTAACAAGTTGACCACCAGTTAGCAATCCACTACAGATTGCTTTTGGTTTCTTTGCTTGTTTTGCTGCCTTCTGCCTGACAAGAACAGTTTCTCCTTTGCCCCACTCCTGTGCCACACTACCTTCCCTTCGACCCAGAAAATTACAGACTTTAATGTCTGTGAACTAAGCCAAATATGCCTTTCTTCCCTGAATTCTGGGTGTCAAGTATTTGTCCCAGCAATGAGAAAAGTAATTAAGGCATTAGGAGAGAGGTGATTTTGGCTTAGACCAGAGGAGCAGCAGCAAAATGTTAAAAGGTCCTGGATTTTGAAATAATGGCAACAGAGATGGCCAGATAGCTCAGCAGATTAAAACATCTGCTTAGGCAGACGCAGAGGCCAGGGGTTTGATCCCCAGCCTCTGTGCCAGCCCCACTTCCGGGACTCACTGAGACAGCGATTGAGACTGGGTGTGGTGGCGCACGCCTGTAATCTCAGCTCTTAGGAGGCTGAAAACAGGAGGATCACTATGAGCCTATCCACATAGTGAGACCCTGTAGACCCTGTACTAAATACATTCTAAAAACCCTGAAATAATAACAATAGGATTGCCTAAGAAATTGGATAACTGCTGGGAGAGAAAGCAATGAAAATGACTGCAGGATTTGGTCTGACCGCAAGGAAGGTGTGGCATTACCTGCGACTAGTAAGGATGTGTACAGGCCAGTTCTGGAACACAGATCAGAAAACCAGTAGCAGGCATTAAATCATCAAAGGAGACATTAAACCAGATTATGGAGTGCAGGACCTTCGCTGACCTGGGGCAGCCTGTCCTGCATCATGGAAGGCAGGTGGACACTGGCAGCTGCAGAGGCCTGGTGAGTCCTGGGCCACACTCACCACCTTCCCGGGAGCCTTGCTGAGCTTCCGTCCACACCCCCACTGGCTGCGGGAGCCCCGCTGATTCTTACCATGCCCTGCCCCCCACCGTGAGAGCCTTGAAGAGCTTCATCCCACCCCCATGATCCCTGGAGCCTTCCTGAACTGAGTTCAGCCCACCCTTCATGATGGTGGAAGCTGCACTGGACCCCACAAAGCAGGAGCTTTGGTGAACTCACCTGCCCACCCGCTGAGCCAAGCCCTATACCCCGCCCATTGTTGCTGAGCCCAGGAGAACAATGAGAGCTTCAAAAAAAAGTCAGAATGGAGGAGGAGGTTCAACCTCAGAGCTCCAGCCCACCCAGAACAAGGCCAGGAAACAAGGACCTAGAAGAACTGGGAAGCTGTGTGCCTGAAATGCCTGAGATAATGCTGACTGGAGTAAAAGAAACAACTCCATCAGGCTATAGAGGAAATCAGATTAGAAATAATCTCTCAAGTAAAAAAGGAAGTGTGACAAAATCATGAAAGAATTGCCTAGCACATTTAAAGAAGGCATTGAAAAAAAAATAAAGGAGAATCAGAATGCATGAAGGAATGAGAATTAGAAAATTAGAATGCATGAAACAGATTCAAACAGATGGAAATTTAAAATTCCAATGAAAGCTGGCAAAACGGGTTGAATGAAACTGAAGATAGCCTTTAAGACCTTGAAGACAGTACTGCAGCTAGTGAACATGAAAGAAAAAATCTCTCAAAAAAACAAGAAACCAGGAAATACTGCAATAGCTGCAAGATGATGCAAAGAAAAATGCTATAAGACTGACAACTATCAGCGAAACAGCTGGAGTCAACACAAATGACGTAAAAAGACTGCTTGCGGAATTAGTACCAAAATATTTCCCAAGCTAGGAAAAGAATCTGACGCATACTAAGTGAGGCATTGCTTAGCCATAATCAAAATAAGTCTACACTTGGGCACACAATAATCAAAATCCCAGAAATTGAGCAAAAGAATAGAATATTAAAAGCTGTTAGAAAAGGGCAGATCACCTATCATGGAAAACCCATCAAAATCACAGCAGGTTTCTCAACACAAACCATCAAACCAAGAGGAGTTTGGAGAGAGATATTTCAGGTCATGTAAGAAAATAAGTTCCAACCCAGATTGATGTACCCTGAGAAACTATCTATCAAATTTAATGGAGACATAAGATATTTCCACAACAAAGAACAACTGAAGAAATTCATGACCCCATAACCAACCCTACAGAGAGTACTGACAGATGTTCTAGAAAGAGACAGAAATGACCACAATTTCAAGGACAATAACAGAAAGGAACCACCCAAGTGGAGCAAACAATTAAACAGAGGGGAAAAGTAGGGAAGCTACAGCAGGAAAACAACATAACAAAGATAAGCCAATACATGTGTTATAACATTTAATGTAAAGAGCCTCAATTCACCAATCAAAAGAAGCAGACTCACAGAATGGATCAAGAAACAAAGTCCAACAATAAGCTGTATAAAAGAAATACATGTAACTCAAAAGGAAATTCATAGGAATTTTGAAAGACAAAGGATGCAAAAAAATACTCCATGTGACAGGAACCCAGAACAAAGGAGGGATAGCTATTCTGGTTACTAACAATGTCAACTTCAAGAATAATTAAAAGCAATAAAGAAGGTCAACACATATTTGTTAGTGGAGAACTGCCATGGGAAGAGAAAGCAAACATAAACCACATACACTCAATGTAGAAGCACCGAATAATATGACAAATTTTAACAGACACAAAAAATCAAATGAGCAATAACACAATTTTAATAGAGAATGTAACATGCCACTGTCACAAAGAGATAGATCAACTAGGCAAAACAAAACAAAGCAAAGAAATAACAAAACTAAACCAAACTTGTGAAGAAATGGACTTAGTAGACCTTTAGAGTGTTCCACCCAACAGTGTCAGAATGCACATTCTTCTCAGCTGGACACAGGACGTTCTCCAATATAGGTCGTGTGCTAGCACACAGAATGTGCTTAAGTAAATGCAAAGGAATTGAAATTATCCCATGCGTATTATCTAACCATAGTGTAATGAAACTGGAAGTTATTAACAAAAGAAACAGCAAAAACTCCATAAACATGGAAATTAAATTTCACCCTCTTGAACAATCAATGGGTCATAAATGAAATTAAAGAAGAAATTAAACAATATTTATAGTCAAACAAAAAGTATAGACACAACCTACCAGAAAGTGTGGGATGCAATGAAAGCTGTCTTAAGAGAGAAATTTACGGCTATAAATTCTAACATCAGGAAAACAGAACGAGGGTTCTCCACCATGGCACAGGATCAAGGTGAGAAGGAGAACCCCATGCAGAAACTTTGAATTCACAAACTGTGCCTTAACATTTGTATTGGGGAGAGTGGAAACAGATTGACGCAGACATCCAAGCTACTGGAACAGCTCAAGGCCAGACTCCTTTGTTATCTAAAGCTAGATGCACTGTCAGGTCCTTTGGCATCAGGAGAAATGAGAACATCACTGTCTACTGCACAGTTTGAGGAGCAAATACAGAAGAAATCCTGGAGAAAGACCTAAAGGTGCGAAAGTACGAGTTAAGGAAAAATAATTTCTCCGATACTGGAAACTTTGGTTTTGGAATCCAGGAACACATTGACCTGGGCATCAACTATGACCCAAGCATTGGTATCTATGGCCTGGACTTCTATGTGGTGCTCGGTAGGCCAGGTTTCAGCATTGCAGACAAGAAGCTCAGGACAGGTTGCACCGGGGCCAAACACAGAGTCAGCAGAGAGGAGACTGTGCGTGGGTCCAGCAGAAGGATGACAGAATCATCCTTCCTGGTGAATAAATTCCCGTTTCTGTTCAGAAGGCCAATAAAATGCTTTCAGTGACGAGTTGGGAAAAAAAAAAGGAAAACAGAATGAGATCAAATAAACTGAATTATGTTGATCAGTTAGCATTTCTTCCCCTCTTTTTTTTTTTTTTTTTTCTTCAGTACCAGGGATCAAACTCAGGACCTTGTCCTTGCCAGACAGGCTCTTAAGCCCCTGAGCTATCTCCCTGGCCCAATCAGTTAGCATTTCTGAAGACAGACCTTCACTGGAGATGGAATTTTTTTAGCTATCAGCATTTAGATGATATGCAGAGCCTTATACCTAAATAAAATAACTAGGGGAGTGAGAGTAAGTAGGAAAGAAATATAAATATATTTCTCATTACATTCCTTTTCTCTTTGAGACAGTCTCACTGTGTAGCCCAAGCTGGCCTCGAACTCATGGAGCTCATCCTGCCTCAGCCTTTGGACTGCTGGGACTATACACCTGTGCAGCCGTGCCTGGCTCCCATTTTACTCCTATGCATCTTACTTTGTTTTACAATTTAAATCAGAATAGTCTTGCTGCTTATGGACTAAAACAAAAGTTTAGTGATTTTGAGAATCTACATGTGATTACTTCTGATTTATTTTTGGGGTAAATATCTTCGCAGTTCCTCTTGTTCAGCAGGATATTACCTCCTAACGGAAAATCTCATGTATGTTTTAAATCAACATTAGTGGGCTAATGTGTTGGTGTCACAATGGCCAATTCCAAAAGTCAAGTTCCTAAGGGCCGGCCAGATACCTCAGCGGACTAAAGCAACTGCTTCGGCAGAGCTCAGTGGTTGGGGTTCAATCACCATCTGCCGTGCCAGCCCCGCCCAGAGTGCACTGAGATGGTGATTAAGACTGGGTATCATGGCACACACCTGTATCCCAGGCTTGGGAGACTGGAAACAGTCAGATCTACATAGTGAGACCCTGTAGACCTTGTAGTAAATACACACACACACACACACAAAGTCAAACTCCTATTTTATATTAGTTGTTAATACCTAATGGGAGTATTTCTAGGAGTTTAGCTTCTGTGCCTATGAAGAACTGCCCTATAATGAGAAACTGAAACATAATGAAATTGAACTTTAAGGAATACTGCTTCATTTTCAAATAGTAGGGAAAATATAATAGTGATTTAGACATCTTAATATAAAAACCCAGATTCTTAGCACGAGCAAATTAGAAGCGAAATGTACAGTAACCACTAATACCTCACTTTTTCCCTTGACAAGCACTTTCTCTTACATTCATTTTTAATATCTGAGAATTTAGAGCTAAGATTTTTATTCTAACCCTCTAGAGCTTGCCTGAAAAAGTCATTTTGGAGGTATTTATCAGAAACTGAAAGAATAGCCTTAGGAGTTCTATTCCACCCCCAGGGCTCAATGTCATAGCTTCCACTCCCAGTCAACTCCCCACTTCTACCACCAGCCAGTCCCAGAACCCTCCCTCCTCTCAACATCAGAGTAAAACGGGGCAAATTCTAAAAACCAGTCCATGTGGAGAGTGAAGGAGCTAGACAATCCACTCCCTAGCCGTGGACACGTGAGCCATTTCAGGCTCTTGGGAGAGAGAATCTGCACCTGGTCTTAGAGTTGATCACCACAGGCCCATCTAAGTGACACCTTGTTCTCAGCTGAGTTCTACTGTGTCACTAGACCGAAAGATGTATGGGAAGAACCAAAGTATGTGAAGTTCATTTTGTCTTTCCACCAAGCCCTGTTGTTCCTAGCTCAGAACTACTTAATTTTTCTGATGACCATTATTAGATTGGGGATTAATATAAATAGTATGAGTACATATTTTTCCCTATTTTAAACATAAATATACACACACGAGGCAAAGTCTCTACAGAAAACAGTTGGCATATTGAAACTTGATTAGAATTTTATAAAAAATTTGTTTAGTAAGATAAATGGACAAGTAAGCCAACAACTCTATCAAGTAATGGGGTATTTATATTGGAAGATCACTCAGAAGAAGAGAAGAGAAGTAGTCGTCAAACCTGAGAAAATAACACTGAATGAGGATGCTGACGCTGGGCAGGCTGGCGCTTTCGATGAGCACAGCTCTTGTCACTTTCCCCCACTCTTTCAATTCCTGTCAGTGTCTCCCTTGACTAAACCAACCCTATGCCAAGCCAGTGAGCCAGCACCCCACCAAGCCTGGCTGCATAATTTGCAAAGCTCACCCATAATTTGCAAAACAAAACCACAGAGCAGCTTTTTAAAACAACCATGAGCAATCTCAGGGTAGCAAGAGCGAAGCAGGAAAGGAAGTGCAGGGTCTTCTGAGTGTGACCCTGGGCAACTGCAAAGGTCGCATTCTCCCCACCTGCCCGGCTCCAAACAGGCAGACTGGGTGTGGGGCACTTGGGGCAAGGAGTACAGCGGCAACACCGTTACCTGGGAATTGTTACTTACACACTTCAAATTGAAATTTGTGCATCTGTATAAGGGGGAAGACAACAGGTTTTTATGAAAATGGCATACGTGTCATTCTGAGAACTAATGGAGCCGGGGCATGGAATTTCCCCAAGTCAGTGGCTAGCAAGAAAAGTAGTCAGAAATGATTAGCTATTACCATGAACACTAACATTACCAACTTAATATCAATATGCAGAGAACGTATCTATGTACAATTGCAAGTATATAAACTACATCAACTCCATTTTTTTTATGTATTTAGTATAGGGTCTACAGGATCTACAGTGTCTACAGGGTCTACAGAGTCTCACTATGTAGATCGGACTCATAGAGATCCTTTTCAGCCTTCTAAAGGCTGGGATTTAGAAGGTGTGTGCCACCACACCCAGTCTCAATACCTGGGACTGAGCAGGCCCCATGGGCAAGGCCAGCATGGCATGATGGGGATTGAACCCCAGCTGCTGTGCTCTGCCTAAGCAGGCACTTGAGTCTACTGAGCTACCTGGCCAGCCCTATAAACGCCATCATTTTGAAAAAAGTCTTAATTTGTTTACTTTTACTCTAGGAAAAAAATATGATTTTGAGGATGCTCCAAAAACCTATTCAAAAAGGAAACTTCTAGGGCTAGGGAGATAGCTCAGTGGCATAAGCACCTGCCTGGTAAGCACAAGCTAAGTTTAATCCCCTGGTACCACACAGGCACGCGCGCGCGCGCGCGCACACACACACACACACACACACACACACAGAGGAATTGCTTTTCCGACATTACAGTCATCTTAAAATTCAGGATATTACTCTTTCACAAAAAGAGCATACAAGTTTTTTACAGTGGTTAGTGGCTATCATCTGAATTAGCTGTTCTTTCCCTCTCTTATGATGCTTCCGGTTTTGTGTGATCTGTACAAACTGCTCATTTCTTGAT
This sequence comes from Capromys pilorides, assembly GCA_004027915.1. Classification (NCBI taxonomy): domain Eukaryota; kingdom Metazoa; phylum Chordata; class Mammalia; order Rodentia; family Capromyidae; genus Capromys; species Capromys pilorides. The sequence continues at coordinate 2,895 of PVKN010036515.1, read as the reverse complement.
GTAACTTTTCTTTGTCCCTCAGCCCACGAGCTCGCCCTCTCAGGCTGTCCCTGAGGTCTTCCCTTTGTATGATGTATTTTTTTCCATTCACACAACTGGCCGTGTATGTTCCTGGATTCCATGGGTCAGCCGAAGACCTCCATTTGAATTTGGCTTTTGCTGAAAAGAGACGAAGCTTCATGTTACTCCTCTGGAACACAAGAACTCCTGAGAATCAAAATCTTTAATTATATTGAGCACAAAGCCTGACCCATATGAGGTATTCAGTAAACTAATTGCTTCATCCTTTATATTTTAGTCTTGCCTTGAAAATATATTTTAAACTTTGAAGGGTAACAAGTACCCATTCAACTTAGCTTTTCAAAATGATCTTGCAACAGTAATATAAAACAAATACAGATATAACCATTGTTGTTCATTAAACATATAAGAAGAATCAGACAGGATAACATAATGTTGAGCTGGTAATAAAAAACTAAGATCAGAGTTTTATTTCTACCGTGGAGTGGCATTGCCAACAGTAGCAACACTGTTTCAAAGTACCCAACATTGACATAAAAGTCAGCTTCAAATGTAGCTTTTCCCTTAAAACTGGACAGCCCTCCTTAGCTATTTCCCTCAATAAAAACATGTGATCGATAAGTAAGCATAATTTTTCAATAAATTTGTATCACACAAAGGATTACATTATGTTATTATAAGCTTTGGCTTAATTCAAACCAATATAAGATCATAACCATTCAAAATCATTAAGGAATAAATCTTCAGGGCGGACCAGATAGCTCAGCAGACTAAAGTGCCCGCTTAGGGAGGTGCACCGACTGGGGCTCAATCCCCAGCATGCAGTGCCATCCCGCCTCCGAGTGTGCAGAGATGGCAATTGAGACTGGGCATGGCGGCACGTCCCTGTAATCCCAGCACTTGGTAGGCAGAAAAAAAGACAATCACTATAAGTCCAATCTGTGTAGGGAGACCCTACAGACCCTGTACTAAATGCATTTTAAGAAAAGAAAAAAAGAAGTCTTCATAGGAAAATGATGTATCATCGAAGAGTTTGGCCTCTTTAGGCAAGAGTTAAACTACTTCGTATTACATTTTCTGAAAATGTTTTTATTTTTTCACAACTTAATTTTCTAGATGGCTCAGGATTGTTGGAAAGCATAAATGGTTGTACCACGCTACAAGTACTTACACACTTGGGAAACACAAAAATTAAAAAGCCTTATGCAGTATTTGCTTGTTGTCTACTTCTGTTCTGGAGAAGAGTCCCTTGTCCTGGTGCCAGGCCAGCCCTCAGCTTTACTTGTGTCTCATTGTATCACACTTCACTATTCAACTATGTTATTTTTGCTCTCTTATGATTTGAAAATGATTTACTGAACTGCTGGCAAAATGAAAACAAATTTGAAGTAGTATTACAGTAGCAAGTCTCCCCAGGAGCAAAGTATCTGGACTTCGATATTGTTCATCATCAATTCTGGCAGTTTTACAAATTGCTTTGATTCTGCATCTCAGGTTTTATGATGAATGTGAAGGTCTCCACATGTTGTATTGCAGCAAAATAAATTTTAATTACTTCAGCCATATATTTCAAAACCTATGCTTTATTTGAAAACAAAAATAAAGCTATGGAAGGGCGGGCCAAATAGCTCAGTGGATTAAAGTGCCATCGAGCAAGAATAAGGACTGGGCGGGGAGAGGGGAGAGAAGAAGGATTTGATCCCCAGGCCTGCCAGCTGGCCCTGCCCCTGCCCCATCCCCTCCTCCATCCCATGCTGGGGTGCTCTGAGATGGCAGTTGAGACTGGGCGTGGTAACGCGCGCCTGTAATCCCAGCTCTTGGCTATAAACAGGAAGATCACTACAAATCCAATCCAGTAGTGATAACCTATAGACCCTGTGCTAAATACATTTAAAAAAAGGCATGAAGTATCAGTGACTTTATTTTGTACTAGTCTACAAACTCTGTTTTGTGAAATTATTTTGCCTAATTATAGCAAGTTAGGAGTGAAAGTTTTCCCATTCCAAGGTAGGTGCAGATGGAAGAACACAGGCAAGAAGTCCTGGACCTCCAAAGCAGAGCCAGGCCGTTGCGCGGAAGGAGGGAGAGACGGATGGGCGGTTCGGCTCCCTGTGAGTGGCCCATGTAGTGTCTCGGATAGAGTTGAGGACTTTCCATGAGTGGCCAGTTTGTTCAGGAATTTCTAATTCCTCTCAAACTCATACTAATAAATCATGCAAGGGCCAGGGAAATAGCTCAGTAGAGTAAGTGGTTGTCTGGCAAGTGCAGGGTCCTGAGTTCAATCCCTGGTACTGCAAAATCGATCGATCAATCAATCAATTGTGCAGCCACGTTAGCTTGGTGTTTATTTGCACTTCTAGTGGCATTTTACCTCAGTGACGCCCTTTCCAGACCCTCTAGGGCCTCCGGCAAGTGGCCTGCAGCTCTGCACGCATCGCAGTTTCACACATCCACCTCCCTTTGGAAGCTTCCTCCCTCTCCTTTGGACAATCTTCTCAATCTTCCTTGTTTTGTTCTTTTTCAAGACCATTTTTACTTTAAGATCTCATGCAGTCTGATCTCCAAAACAATACACATATTGTACACAGATACACAGATTAGAGCTACTATAATTGTGATGGGAAAGGACATTCATAAAATAAAATTGTCATAATCTACCATTATCTTATGTTGAGATAGAAAGGGCAGCTCCACGTTTTCTAGGAGCTTCCTGTGGAAAGCCTCCTTCTTGATATGTAACAATATTCTGTCCTCCTCTTTGATATAAATTAAAATGAATTATATGAATTAATGGAGCTGCAACTAATCAAGAAGAAATATATTCAAATCCTGTGAACAGAACATGTATTCAATAAAAGCTTCTGACAAACAATA
>PVKN010036513.1:0-11426 GCA_004027915.1 Capromys pilorides | reverse complement strand
TTAAATAATAGGAGGTTATATGTTAGCTGCACATCTCAGGTTTTGTGATCTAAATTAAATGGTCATGGATTGGAAAAAAAACACTCAACCATTCTCACCATTAACATGTTCATTTAGCATACACTGAGTACTATGTTAAGTACTCTACCTGTGTGATCACATTTACTCTTGAAATATGTGAATTTTCCCATTTTCCAGGGTTTTCCAACAGCTTCCTACAATGCTCTTGCCCTACTCTTCAGAAAGCAGCTGTCCCTTCCCTATCTGAGCCTCAAGCTCACCCTCAACTCTTCAGATACTTCCACGGTGCACCCTGCTCTAGTGAGATCCCAAATGGCTCAGTTACACAGCAGTCTTTTCCTTGCATGTACAAGACAATCATTCTCATCTGTCTATCAAGTTCTGTGTGCTTACCTGTGTATCTTCCATAGTAGAAGTACTTCCATAGTTCTTCCATTGTAGAGTGTAAGCAACTAGGAGTGAAAGAAGGTTATTTGGACATGTTGCTTGCTAGCCATCTCTTCCCAGAAGAACCCTTTGAATAAACTCAGTGCTCAACAGACATTTGCAAAAAGAATGAACTCCACATGAAAGGTAATAGCATAATCCACAGTTTACTGATAAGGACATCAAGAGTACTTAATTTCCCCAAGTCCTGTGGAACATAAGTGTGGGTTCTGGGTAAGAACCCGGTGCTCTGTTCTTTGGAGATCTTCTTGAGCACTGGAGCCACAAACCATGGATCTAGCCAAACACTTCCTCCCCCATTTTTCTAATGTCAGCTCTCTTTCTTGTCAAGAGGAAGCTCAGCAAAATCTGTTGAACCCTGACCTCAGCAACACATCATTAAAGGCAGGCTCTCTTAGACAAAAATAACCTCCCTTTACTTCCTTATTCCCTCTTAGTCTCCTGTTGCTGACTCATTTGTATTCATATATTCACTTAAAATCCTTCCAAATACTTGTATGCATGAGGAACTGGACCTATATGTACTCTTGTTAGGATATATCAATGGCAAAGACTTCCTGATAGGGAAATGTAAGACAGACCTGCTCTTCTGATGAACGGCAACAATGAAACATTTAATTGAGTTAGGAAGAAAAATACTGCGTTGAAGACCCTGTCACGAGTTCTTGTCTTCAATACTGGTTTGACTCTCAAAAAATATGGGATTGAGTTGATTAAGCTTAACTCAAATTCCTAGCGATCTCGGCAGTCTCTATTAGGTTGAGGTTCTAAGAAATGCAGTGTGGCTAGGAATCAGATCAAGGTGTTAAACAAGACACATTCTGTTCAGTATTAATCCATTCCACTGTAGATTACAGGGAGCATTTGTGAGCTTACCTCCAATTTACAGTTGTTCATTAAAAGCCTATTCTTATTCCAGAGAGCTGGGCTGTCCAGAAGCTCAAAAGGCTGTAATGAGCCAAGAAGTTGTTCTCTTAGGATTTAAAGATGAGACATGCAGAGATCACTTAGCTTGCTGTAAATGGTTTTTAAGAATATATAGGGACATAAAGTGTAAGTCCAGCTCATTCATCGCCTAAGAAGTCATGTGATTTTCCAGCCTCCCTGCTTCCTCCAGGCATATCAGCTGCCTAAGAAGCCAGGAAGGTTGCCAGACCCTGCTGAAGGCAGTAAATTGGAGTTTGGTGACCCTGTCCTTCCCTCCATTGCCTCTTCACAAGGAAGTCAATGACCAAGTTAAGTTGACTGCATTGAGAAATATATAGGAAATTAGTTAAATGCATTTCTGGTGTGTCTGTCAGGGTCCATTCAGTGATGGTGATTAGCACGTGGGACAACAAACCGAGGGGGAGGCCCATCCTGAATGCAGGTGGCCCCATGAAGAGGCTGGGAGGATGAGGGAGTGAAGCGGAGAGGGGACCCTTGCTAGCCCAGTCTCCTGACTCTCGGACCTTGCTGCTTCCTGGCAGTGGAGAGCTCAGCAGACCTCCTTCCGCCACACCGTCACATCAGGATATTTCCACCAACCCAGCCTTAAAAGTAAGGGAGCCAGTGGACCATGGACTGAGACTTCTGAAACGATGACCCCTAATAAACCTACCCTTCCCAAAATAAACCTTGTTTTCACAGCAACAAGCACCTGAGTGACACAGGGACTCTTCCTAAACCGCACTGCCTCCCAACTCTTCCCTGGCCTCCCCAGACCTTGTGAGATGCCCCTACCATGACCCACTCAAGTGTGGTATTTTCTCTCAGCACCTGTCTAGATGTCCATTTGCCCTCTGTCTAGGATCCCCCCTCCCATTTGCTCGGTCTGCATTTAGGGTGATTCAGTCTATCAAATAAAAATTGAGAAGACCAAGTTAAACCTGGATTTTATATAAATACAAATAATTTTTTCATAATAGATATCTTCATATTTAAAACTACTGATTTGAAATTCAAATTTAACTGACCGCTCTCTATCCTCACTTGCAATGGTGCTTATTTATCTTCAAAGAAGCTAGTTGTCTCTCTGCTGGAGATGGAATTCCTACCCCTGAGGGCTTTGGCGATGACCAAAAGGTGTTTTTCCTGAATTTAACACTATATCAATACTGGAGTTCTGGTATAGTCACACAAAGAAATCTCAGTGGTCCAACAAACAGAAATTCAGGTCATCTCCAGGAAACAGCCTCCCTGAGATACAGTTTGAAACCATGCTGGTTGAAGATTTAAGCAAGATACGCCTTTTTGCTTTCTTGTGGTACCAGGGATTGAACTGTGGACCTTGCACTTGCCAGGGAGGCACTTATACCACTGAGCTAGAACCCAGGCCCCAGATAAGCCTTTTGTTAGGGTTGATCTCTTTAATATGCTCCTTGACAAACTGCCCTGAAGCCAGAACCAAACTGAGAGAAATTTTTGTAACTAACACCTTAAAGAAGGGACCAAAGACATGGAAACCTTCAGCCTGGACAATAGCTTTGCAATGTTTATTATCTTCAAAGTAATTTCAATCTCAAGAGGTTTTTTTTTTTTTTCTTACCACATAGCTGGCCTTGGTGAAGAGTGCATTAGCAGCTTTAATTAAATTTACATTTCAAGAGGGGTTGTAATTCTATTTCTCTCTACAAGAACAATTGCTACTCAAAAGTCCCACTTTCTTCCAACATCCTGGAGAGCTGTATAGCAATAGTATTGCCTTAAAATTCTGCCTCAATAGACCCTACTACAGATATTTGCTAAAAAATAAAGTAGAACAAAATACACATATGAAATGGCCAGTATGAAGTTGTAAGTAAAGTTCTTCATATTTGCATCTGCTTAAATTACAAAGAAATATCATTGAGCTACAGATAATATTCACATTTTTAGCAGAAAACAGGCAAAAAGAGATGTATTACACTTTCTAAATTCTAATTAAGTAGCCTAAATTAAGTAGGTAGTATAAGAGCTTCAGTTAAGGACCAGCCAGATAGTTCAGTGCATTAAAGTGCCTGCTTATGCAGACGCAGGGACCGGGTTCCATCCCAGGTATGCAGTGCCGGCCTCACTCCTGGGGGTGCACTGAGACTGAGACTGGATATGGTGGGTGTGCCTGTAACCCCAGTGTTTGGGAGGCTGAAGACAGGAGGATCACTATGAGTGTGATCTGTATAGTGAGACTCTGTACTAACTACATTTTTAAAAAAAGCTTCAATTAGTGAAAAATATGATGAGAAGAGTACGCTTCCCCATCCCATTTGTGGGAAATTATGGCCTTGTCTTTTTATTGAAGGGTATAAACAGGACTGCCTCCAACCTAGACTCCAGCCCACCGTAGGCGGGAGAGTTTAAATACAGAAAACAGAGCTACACACTAAGACAGTTTACCAATAACCAAGGACTTCCAGCTCCCCGACTCTCATGCCTCCCACTCTTGCTACTCCTGAGCATTCCTTAGGATCCTCCCTCCAGGCCCTTTAGGCTAACCAACTTCCGTAGACTTCAAGCCTTTGAATTCAGCTAGTGAATTTAAAGCAGCGCTGCTTCCCGTGCACAAGAGCTTAAACCATCTCCCCTTCCCTACTGCCCAGTGCCTGCTACCCGGTGGCAGAATACACTCAGGGCCTTCTGAAGAAGCCAACTTCAAACTTGGCTCTGTGGATTTCTCTTGTTTGCTGTTTGACTGCATCTGACAGTTTGAGCCTTGCGTTCATTTCTAATACATTGATGTTAGACTTAACTACGACTTGCTTGGCCCAGAGGACTTTCTAGCCACTGACACAGTCAGAGATCACCACAGGACCAGAGGACAGACAAACTTCTGGGCCCTTGACCTGTAACCCATTAAAAGCATGAGTTGTGTTTTGTTCTAAGGCAGTCAGGAGTTTAAGAACCTTTTTTTCTTTCACAGCAGGTATTTAAAATAAAGCTTGGCTTTCACTCTGTATCTGTCACCTTTGTAATCATGAAACTTTGGGTCAGATTCCCTTCATGAACCTGTACATAGACTTGGTCATTATTTAGGGTGCATCTGTTTTACACCTAGCCATACAAGATTAAATAGATATTAATTTACATAACTCATCTCATCTCTCTTCAAGATCAAGGACATGAAGATAAGAGGTTTTCAGGAACATTTAACAATGCAGTGTACACCCCGAAGTCTCCAGTCACTGTTCTCACTCTATGGTCACTTTGGGTTTCTGCAGAGCACCCACAAAACTGAGATCACCCCATGCAGAAATATTCCTCTCTAGGAGACCAAATTGTGACCTCAAACCATAAGGACTTTCCTAGCATTATCCCAAAAAAAACAGAACCAAGATCATGGCCATCCTGGATTTCTGCCCACCTCAGCCGGTTCACAGAAGTGGATCTGGTTCTCTTGTTAATGGACAAGTCTGGTCCTTGCCATCAGAGCTGTGTCTCCTCTGACTCCTCAAAGTGAAGCCCGTGCCAATATTCTCTTACTTTTAAACTCCACTTCTCTACGATGAGCATCAAGGACCTGCATTGCAGGGCAAGGTGATATTGCCATCTCTCCTTGGGTGGCCTCCTTAGACACAATCTGATGGCAATATGACACCTACAGAAGATGTAAGCATGTGTAGTCTGCCATTTGGCTCATGTGATCCGGAGCAAGCCATGCAAACCTATCTCTGTGGTTAGTAAGACAAAGAAAACGAGACACTTGGAGCAGACAGAAAACCCCAGTAGATCCTTGTCCAGCTGCCTTGCAGCCTGAGGCTCAGGTCAGCCAGCCTTGAAAACCTGCACGACAGCTAATCTGTACACCTGGAAGCCATTGAGATTGTAAGGCTTTCTTCCAAACAGGAGAGCCAGTTGTTGTGGGTAAAAGAGCACACCTCTAAAAATTTCAACACTTAGTATTTTTTTAATCTTTTGTTTATTTACTTATTTGGTGCAGAGTCACGCTACACAGCTCAGACTCACAGTGATCCTCTTGTCTCAGCCTCCCCAGTGCTGGGGATTACAGGTGTGCACCACAGTGCCCAGGTTCATTGGCCAACAGGGTGTACCCAGGCTTCCAGGACCAGGATGGCATGTGGTACCAGGGATCAAACCCAAGTTCTTGCACTTGCTGGACAGATGCTTTGATCACTGAGCTATCGCCCCCTCCCTCAACTCTTAGTATTTAAACCTGTGGTTTTCTACAAGCCAAGCTCACTCCTGTGCATGGTAAGCCCTGGCTACCAGACAAAGTTAAATCTGAAAAGCCTGGTTTTGAAAGAGGCTGGGCCCTAGCAGAGTGAGCGAGTCTAACGCAGAGCCTTGGTACAGGAAACAAGTACCAAGTACCAAGTGTGATGAATATTCATTTCCCTAGAAAAAGTAAAGGCCTGTGTGCTTGCTCTTGGACATGAGGAGCGGGAAGCTGTCACAGCAGCAAAATTCATCCCTCACCTTTGCTTCCTTGAGTGCCGGCAGGAATTGTCAGGGTGCCTTCAGAACTCTTCTCACTGTAAGATGACACTGGTAGGAGGAGGAGGAGGCTCCAGGAACTGACACTTTTTAGAATCCACCTAGGACCCGCATGACCCTGGAGAGTCCTAGAATGTCACAACATTGCTAGGTTTGGCTCAGCTGGGAAATGTGCTGCAAATAAACTCTCAGAATGGTCGGTGGCACAAGGCTTTCTGAATTGAGGACTGTGCTCTGCAGCTTAGCATGGAGTTTTGTAGCTGGTATCTGTTAGACACTCTGCCTTATCTATCACCTTGGGGAGCTTCTCACTCAACTTTTAGTGAGGGTTTCTCCACCAAGATCTAAACAAAAGCCAATTCCCTTGCGTCCAATTCCCTCGACTCAATCCTATAAGACAGCAAATGGCTCGTCAAAATGTTTTTATAATTTACAAGAGCAAACTGAGGCTTTGCTTTGCTGTTGCTATATACTTTTATTATTTTAAGTCACCTTTTATTATGCTATTCAGATAGGAGATTGGGTGTGGCAAAAGCTGGCTGAGGAGGTAGGTGTGGCCTATTGTCTATAAGATCCTGGACACATGTGCAACGGTGGCCAAAGCCCTTCACGTGGAATTGTTGCTGGAACTCCGCAGACTTTCAAAAAGATGTCCTGGACCCGACTTCAGCCTGAAATGCGGGATCCCGGCTCTGCCCTCTCCAGACCCGGATGTACAAATTCTCCTGGTTTTCCTTGAGATTTGGACAGCATGGAAGAAAGGTGGCCTTGAGGAGTGGGCACGTGGCAGGCTTTCGATGGTAGCCACGCTGTCCCCCAGGTGCAGCATGTACTATTATCTTTATCTATTTATTTAGTGCAAGCTCTCTCTGCAGAGCTAGTTTCTCTCCTATTCTTCACTTTTGCTTTCTCAAGTAAACTTCAAAGCTGCTTTTGGCCCATCCTGCTCAGTTCTTTGTTCGAGATGAGAAGAACCTGGAATCCAACTCCAGAAGGAAAGGCAAGCAACCCCAAATCTGGTGGTGTTTAGTTGGTGAGACACTTTTTAGAAGCCCCATAGCAGTATATTTTAAATGTAGTAAATCCATCATTTTAGTTGTACAGTGTGTGAATTTTGAGAGAGTATGCTAATATGTGCATAAGCACCGTGATATTGAAGATAGAAGCCAGTTTACTCAGCCCTAAAAATAGTCCCCCCGCACTTCCCCAATTTTCATTACCCTAATCTCAGGCTCTGAAAACTATTCATAAATTTTGACCTAACAGTTCTGCCTTTCTGCAAAACACCGTACAAATTGGGTGAAGCCTCTTGTATCTGTCTTACTTTCCCTAGTAAAATATGTTTAAGCCACACCAGTAACTTTCTATTTTGATTGCTGAATAATATTCCATTGTATGGAAGCATAACAGTTTGTTCATCTCCTCACGAGTTCAAAGATATGGAGGTTTTCCAGGTCCAGATGAAAATAAATAGAACCAATGTACACATTTGGGAACAGGTTTTATTTATATGAATATAGGTTTTCATTCCTCTTGGGTGAATATCTAGGAGAGACACTGCAAGATTTTAAAGCATTTCACTTTATAAAAAAAAACTGAAGGGCTGAGAATATAGTTCAGTGCTAAGAGTGTTAACCTAGCATGTATAAGGTCATAGGTTCAATCCCCAGGACTTCCAAGAAACAAATAAAGTGAAATAAAAATAAAACAAACTGCAGGGCACCAGCAAAATGATGAAGAACTTCAAATTTTACCCATCTGTGAGTGAAACAAAATGAACTGCTGATGCTTGAGGCAATAGATAACAGTGCAGCAAATTATACACCAGGCAAAAATCCAGAAATAAAGGCAAGAGAATGAGATGTCTTCACAGAATCTGAAGAACTCCAGCACACCTCTGGGAAGCTGGGAGACTGCGCAGCTGCTCCAGCCTGTGTGCACCCTTGGGAAAGAACTAGAGAGGCTGGAAATGCCCTCTGCCTGGTGCCCTGGTGTTCTAAAGGAGCAGTGAGTAGGTGGGGAAGGAGAGCTATGAGCTTCCTGCCATGGGACGCATCCCAGGGCCCTAATACACAGGGCTCCTGCATCCAAGCGAGGACTAAGAAGCCCGAGTCCAGGTATTTGCGTGTACATCAGATCCAGTATTACCTAGCCACTGAGCCAAGGGAACAGGGTCTTCAGAAGCCATGGAGAAAAAGAATAACAAAGCTTTAGAAACCAGCCTCAGTTGTGAGCAGTGGCAGCAGCCAACCTTGAGCACGAAGACAATCTGATTCCCTCTGTTGCCACACTACAGTACCCAAAATACCAGCTTCTATCCTTCCAACAAACCAATAGAATTTAGTAGTACAATCATCTTAGATATCACATATATCTCTTTCTATTGATTTCCTTCCTTCTTGTATTGAAATTCTGTATTATTTTTAATTGTTTCTTTTAAAATTGGCATTCTCTTTTTTGAAAATATCAGCTTCTAGGCACGAATTGCAAGACACACAATAAGAAAGAAAGCATGGTCCATGTTACATGTATAAGAAAAATGAATAGAAATTGATAAAAACTGTAAGGAGGCAAAGACATGAAACTTTCTAGACAAGAATTAGAAATCAGCAGTTTTGAATACATCAGTGGCCTAAAGGAAACTACATCTAATGAACAAAAAATTGACATAATGACTCAGTTACTTTTCTCTCATTCCTGGGACAAAGTACCTGACACTCACAATTAAGGAAAGAAAGGACTATTTAGTTCATAGTTTCTGGAGGTTTCAGTCCATACTCAGCTTGCTTTGAGGCAGAGAAACACATGGCAGAGGGCAGCAGCTCATTGTGGCAGAAAACAGTAAAGAGCAAAGGAAGGAGCAGCAGCTGAGGCAGCCGGCAGGCCTCTCTCCCTTCCTTATACTGTATTCAGGCTACCTGCCCCAGAGCGGGTGTAATACTCACACCCATAATCCTGGCATTGGATCATGAATTAATTACAAGCTCTAGAAGCCCACCCCAATGACTGCTTGTGGCTCTGGGAGGACAACAAGGCACAAACCATAATGTAACGATGGCCCCCAAAGATTCATGCACATCCCTTTATGTCAAAGGAATTTTAGTTCATCTCTAAGAGTTGCCAAGTTCCTATAGTTTTAGCATTGCTGAAAAGCCTAATTTCCCACATGTCCTCCAAGACCTAAGGCAAACTCCTAACTGTGATCCCCTGTACAAATGAAAAGTTAAGCACTTTCAACATTTAATGGCACAAGAAAAACATGGTTATTACAAAAGCTACAAACAACAGTATACAAAATGGGTGCTACAGGACAGGCAGCCATCAGGTACCAGCAGTCCACTTGGATGGGCTGAGCTGGAAGAATCCCAAAACAGCAACCAGACACAAGCCACATCTGGCCAGTTGGGCTTGAGCTCAGCACAGCTAGACCTGGTGAGCTGAGGCAGAATGCTGGGTCCAGCCCAGCCCAGACTGAAGCCCAGCCCTACAGGAGCATCTTTGAGACACAGAAGTGGCAGCAGATAACTGGGGTCAGCTAGTCGGCCTGAAAGACTCCAGGTGCATGCAGGGGTGGTGCCCAAAAAGAACTTGGGGGAACTAGTTTAAAAATAAATTACCAATTTAAGATCTGCTTTGTTACACAGCTATGATTTTTGGTCCTTTGATCTAAAGTACAAATGCATTAGTTACAAAAGTTTGCCAAATTCTAAATATCAATAGCTGCTATTAACATTGCTAATAATGCTACTATAAATAGGAAGCCCTATCTGCCTTAATCACATGTTCTCCCTTGGCTAGTAACATTGGGAGATGCCAGGGTAATAAACTCGCCAAAGTCCTGCACTGAAGGAAGGAGAACAGCACCAGGCAGAAACAAATATCTCTCAATCAATAGAGAAGGCAAAACCTTGGGACACACACAAAACAAGAATCTCATGGCCAACCAGATAACTCAGCAGACTAACACTCCTGCTTAGGCAGGTGCAGGGACTAGGGTTTGATCCCTTACATGCTGTGCTGGCCCTGCTCCTGGGGTGCACTGAGACAGTAACAGAGACTGGCCATTGTGGTACGTACATATAATCTCAGCACTTGGGAACTGAAAACAGAAAGATCACTACTAGTCCTAGTCTGATCTGTGTAGTGAGGTGCTGTGCACTCTGTATTAAATACATTAAAAAAATTTCTGATGCGGGAGAAATATAAAAATAGATAAATTAATAAACAAGTCAGGCTTTCTACAGAGAGGCACTGTAACTACCTACTATCAAGCTTTCACAAAAAGGCATCATAGAAATCAAACTAAAGAGTTCTCTCTGAAATAGATATGACAAAAGGAAGGGTAAAATTCAATCTCAGGCCCCAAGCCCACCCAAGCAAACCCAGGAGACATCAGCATAGAAGAAAGTGGAAGTCACACACAACCGAAATCTATGAAATAATAGCAACTGAAGAAAAGAAACAACTGCAGAAGGGTATAGAGGAAATCAGATGAGAAATAATTGCACAGATAAAAAAGAAATGATAAGTACAATGAAAGAGTTACTAAGTATTTCTAAAGCAGACACTGATATAAAACAGAGGAGAATAGAAAAATTATGGAAACCTCGAATGAGCAATATAGGAAAGAAATAGGTATACACGAATATATCAAACAGATATACAAGAATTAAAAACTCCATTAAAATGTGGCAAAACTGTTTCAGTGAAAGTGGACGTAGACTTTTTGTCCTTCAAGACACCATTTCAGTGAGTGAAAAGGTAAGGAAAGATCTCTTAAAAACAACTAGGATCCAGAAAATAATAATGCAACACTGGCAATATGATGCAAAGATGAGTAATACAAGGCTAATAGGCATCAATGAGAAAGAAGGAGGCAACACAAATGACATAAAAAGAATACGGACAGAAGTAAGAGCAGAAAACTTCTCAAATATGGGGTAACAATTTGACATTCAGGTAACTGAGGATGAAAATGCCCACAATTTCAAGAATGACAACAGAATGAACCCACAAAACATGAAAAAACTATTAAACATAGGAGGAAAGTAGGCAATCAACAGCAGGAAAATATCATGACTAACATGACAAACATAAGTCAATAACTATCAACTACAACAACAAATGTAAGTGGACTCAATTCATCAATTAAAAGCAATAGACTGACAGTGGATGAAGAAACAAAATCCAACAACATGCTGTATACAAGAAACACATTTAACCCATAAAGAAATTTGTAGGCTGAAAGTCAAAGGATGGAAAACAACACTATGTGCTCCTGGATCTCAGAAAAAAGCACGTCTATTGTCTATTCTGCCCATAGACAATCTGGACTTCAAATCAAGGATGACCAAAGAAAATAAAGAAGGTCACTATATACTGGTTAGGGGAAAATACAAGAGGAAGAGATAACAGTCATAAATATGTATGCAGCAACTATATAAGATAAATTTTAAAGAACATGAAAAAACTAATAACCAACATCGCATTCTTAACAGGGGACCTTAACACTCAATTGTCTTAAAAGATAGGTCTAGCAGACAAAAATT
>PVKN010036512.1:0-11428 GCA_004027915.1 Capromys pilorides | reverse complement strand
CATTGAAAAAAGTTTCTGAGGAGGAAGGGAAAATATCTAAAGTAACTGTAATCAACTAATTATCCTTTCCTCCAATAGGCAACTCACCTCCTAAGTGCCTGCGCACATCAAATATCACTTTGCTCCTCCAACATGTCCTAAGACTGAACATAAGTGAATGAATGACAAGATATGGAAATGTAGCCAAAGTCATCTGAAATGCTGCTTGCTACATCTCCTTCATTTCTCCCTTTTAATGCCATGTATAGAGTCACCTTTCCTATCTTGACTACTATAATTATCCCTTCTACACACAGGAAAAGCTTAACACAGGATTTTTGTCTAGGAGCATGGGGAAAATACTATTAGCAATAACTTCTACTAAAACTCACAGCCTCTCCTACAAAGATCCTGAGATTACAGTAAAGCTTTTAATGACTACACAACCTTAAGCACACGTACATGTGAAATAAAGCTATTTAGTTCATGAAAACTGCAGTGTTTGAATTCAATATGCCCAATTTCTAAACTTAAAAAATCAGCTTGTGCAATTTTTATAAAAGATACACATTATCTTTTAAATAATCTGTGCTTTGATGTATTTTGTATTTTTTGAGACAGGGTCTCACTGTGCAGTTCAGGCTGGCCTAGAGCTCACTTTTGTAGCCCAGGCTGGTCTCAAGCTCACACTGATCTTCCTGCCTCAGCCTCCTAAGTGCTGGGATTACAGGCGTTGTGCCACCACGCCCGGCCCTACAATAGGAAATATAAAACAACAACTGTATCAAATTTATTCAATACAAAAGTTAACTGAAATGATAGCTGCCTGAGTGACGCTTTGGATAGTAAGTATATAAACAGATGTGCTGCTGAGTGACACTTGGAGATAGCTGTTAAATGGTTAAAGCAGTGTCCCAAATATTTAAGCCAGAAGTCATTAGAAATATAAGAAGAAATTGACAGTCACAACTCTATGGGTAATAGAGATACTGTGGAAAAAAGAATACCAGCTAAGAGGTTAGTGAGTGTGTCAACAATAATGATATTTGTTTTATAAAAAATATGGGTGTTTACAACAGTTTCTGTGGGTCAGATGTCCAATTCTGAACGCAGTCCTTTGCTTGGGGTTTTACAGAGCTATCGTCAAGGTTATTAGCTGCACTGTATTCTCATCTAGAGTTTTGACTAGAGAAGCATCAGTTTCCTCCAAGTTTATTCAGGTTGTTGGAAAAATTCAGACCTTAGTTTCAAACTGGCCTCCAGTCTGTCATAGGTCTTATATAATCCTTACTTCCCTCACATGATCTTTCCCATAGGCAATTCACAGAATGGCTGTTTGCTTCTGGTAAATCAGTAGGAGAACATCTCCTGTCAATATCTCTCTTACCTTATTTTTATGTACATATAACTTTAAAATTTTTGTGTATGTGTGGCAGTGGTCAAGATTGAACCTAACCCATTTGTGCTGAGCTGTGTTCCCAGACACCCACTGTGCTTTTTTTCTTTTTGAGATAGGATCTCAGTAAGTTGCCCAGGTTGTATGTATACCATTTTGTAAAGCACTTTTTTAAGTCATACATTTATTAAAAGTAATCTTTCCATGCCAATAAGGCCAAATCTACCTGATATATATGACATACATATAGTATGTCATAGTATTTTCCCACATAGTAGAATCTTCCCACTGATGGGCATTTAGATTGTCTCTAGTTGTAAACATGTCCACCTTTTGTCTATTATGAAAAGCATGAGACAAGACATAATTGATTGAAACCCAACAAGGAATGAAATGCAAATAGATATTTTTTAAAAATCAAATAAAAAAAGAATGCTAAAAATAGGTAGGCTTGAGTAGTACATACCTGTAATTCTAGCATTCTGGAAGCATTAGAATCACAAATTTGAACCAAATTAAAGCTCCTGCTTAGGCAAATGAAGGGACTGGGTTTCATCCCTGGCATGCAATGCTGACCCTGCCCATGGGACACCCTGAGGTGGTGACTCAGACTGGGCATGGTGGCACACACCTGTAATCCCAGCTCTTGGGAGGCTGAAAATAGGAGGATCACTATGAGTCCATTCTGTTTAGTGAGACCCTCTAGAGCCTGTACAAAATACATTAAAAATTTTTTTTAAAAATTGAACCCATGTGGGGAGTTTAGCAACTAGTGAGGGCTGGGGATGTAGCTTAGTGGAAGGGCCCTAGCTTAACTCCGCAGTACTACTCCAAAATAATAATCTAGATCTGTCTGTGGTTAAATTTCTCCTGTGTCTCTGGGCCAAGATAGATTCGGTAAATCCATGGTATCACAATATGTTATTCTCTGAGATGAAGCTATTAGTGTTCTGGTGAGAGTTCTAGCAATTATGGCTGCTCCCAAGGTGCTGTCTGTCCATCAGCTCAGAGTGAGTGAGAGCTCTGCTTCAAAGGAATATATATATATATATATATATATATATATATATATATATATATATACACACACACACACACACACACACACACGCATACATACATACATACATGCATACATACACTTACACATGTAAAAGTCAGGCCACATAGAAGAGGTCTTACTACCTGATGGTCAGCTCCTGTCCATACATTGTGCTGTAGAGGTTGAATATTTTGTGATGTATGGTACATGTTTTATGTGTACTCTTAGCTTGCTATGTTTCGTTTTATATGGGCTTTATTTGCATTCTTGGGTGTCTGTTTCTGTTATATGGGTCTCTTTTTCTGACTCCGCTTAACTATGCATTTAGCTTTATTCATTTTTAACCTCTTAAACTCCTCCTTGGTTCAGTGGTTTTTCATCCTGCATATATCTTAGTCCCATCATACCTTCACCATCCTAAGAGCTTGCCCTTCAGTATCTCAGTTGCTGTCCCTAACGTCTCTTATCTACACTATGTTTAGCCATCTAAGCATAACTGGTTGATGTTAAAGGAGGTTTTAAGTGGAGTTCAAGCTACAACCTTTGAGACTTTTTTTCAAATGTGAGCCTTTGCTACCCCCTTCTGGTCACTAGTAGCTATAAACTAGCAGGATGCTACTAATTTCCTTTTCCTGTTTTGACACTTTGAGCTGAAACAGTTTATACTGTTTTGCAGTGGATCAAGTCTTAGTATGTTGGTAAATACTTCTCAGCTGGTACTTCTCAATGCAGCTTCATCTTTTAGGGTTTTTTTTTTTTTTTGAAGCGTATTTTGATGAAAAGAAAGAACTGTTGAAGTAGGGAGCAAGTATAAGCAGAGTTAGCTTTAGGGAAATTAAAACAAACATTTTGCCTCCTTTTTCCTTGCTCATTCTTCTGATTTTGCCTCTCTCTCTCTCTCTCTCTCTGTCTCTGTCTCTGTCTCTGTCTCTGTCTCTGTCTCTGTCTCTAACATGGTGCCTCAGTTTTACTTGTACAAGGAGCACAGGAGGACACCAGCTCCCTACAGATGGCACCCCAGAGGTCACACCAGTCCTTCTGTTGTGGAGCCTTCACAGGAGCCTGGGCACCTTTGGGAGTCTGGGTTGGAGCAGAAACTGAAGCCTGGGCCTTTGGCCAGCAAGATCTGTGACCCTTGGCATGGCAGGCACAGATATGCTTCCCAAGCTCGGGGTGGGCAATGTAGGCAAGTTGAGCGAGCCTGTGTTTTACTCCCTTTGGGATGATCTTGGGCTTGACCTCCTTGGGTTTGATCACCTCAGCATGTGCACTCATGGCCTTGGCATTGTTTGCTTGCATTTTCTTGAAGCCCTTGTGCTTCTTGGGAAAATACATGTTCCTGAAGAGCTTGAGATCTATTCCCTTCAGAGATACACATCTTTGTGACCCACGTTTCTTGATGCTGTTTCTGTGCCATTTTTGAGACTGGTTGTGCGTGGTGTGTTTCTTGGACTTGGCCATAACTGCACCGTAAACCACGACTCTCTCTCATTTCTCTTTTGTGAAGTTCCCTTGTTTGTTTTTTTGTCTTTGGGGTGAATCGTTTTTTAGGTGAGCTTTATTTTTTGGTTTTGGTGCTGAGGACCAAACCCAGGGCTTCTAGCTTGCTAGTCAAGCATCTACCCACATAAATACCCACATACATACATACATACATACATACATACATACATACATACATAATTTATAAATAAAACATTAACAGGAGAGGCATTACCTCATGAATTATATTTGGTCTTAGTGGAATGAGGTTATAAAAGCACATTTACCCACATGTTGAAAGGACAACACAATAAAACCAAAATGAATTCGGAATGTAAAAGTGGCTTAAAAACCAATGTAATTCTCATATTAACAAATATTATCTGTTAATATTATCTCATAGATACAGAAATTTTGATTAAAGAATAAACTTTTTTTCTGATAATGTTTTACTATGCATTTCAAGTTGGCCCTGAATTCAAGATAGGGCCCAGGATGGCTCAAATTCACAGCATTCTTCTTGCTTCAGCCTCCCAAGCTGGGGTTATAGGCTTACCCCACCATGTACACCTGGCATAAAATAAAACTTTTAACAAATTAGAAATAGTTCACAGATATCAGCATATGTCGTTAATCAGGGTGGGAATTCTACCATTTAACTGCTAGTTTCAAAAACCTGATGGAGATTCTTAGGACCATTGCCTTAGCCATCTTGTGTATATAAATGCTCTTGCCATGTTTCCTAACTTTTCTTTTTGCTCTCTCTTTGTTGTTTAATCCTTAAATTCTTACTTTCCATTTAACTGTGTTATACTTTTCAATTTTTATTTCTTTTTTTGAGTTCTTACACTAGGGAGACTATACGATATATATATATATATATATATATATATATATATATATATATATATATGGGTCTGGTTTATTTCACTTATATCTTCAAGATGCATCCACTTATATATGAAGGCTTCGAGTTTATTATTCTTTATAGCTGAGTAATACTCCATTGTATAAAAACATCACATCTTTTTCATCCATTCCTCAGGTGCTGGGCATTTTGGTTGTTTCCAAGATTTGACTATCACGAATTGTGCAGTTATAAACATAGGTGCACATATGATTGTGCATATGCACAATCCTAGTTTTTTAAGGAGCCTCCACACTGATTTCCACAATGGTTGCACCAATCTGCATTCCTACCAGCAGTGGAGAAGGGTTCCTTTTTCCCACAGCCTCAACATTTGTTGTTGGTTGATTTCTTTATGATAGTCTTTCTGGGGTGAGATGGTATTGAAGTAGAACTCCCTTAAGTTACTAAAAGGATCTATGAAAAACCCTTAAAATCTTATGTATAAATGTTAGAATTTTTCCAGTTGAAATCTGGAATAAGAAAAAGATAATTTGGGCATGGTAGCACATACCTGTAATCCCAGCTTTTGGGAGTTAAAAGATAAGATCACTACAAGCTTGGGGCAAGCCTGGGCTATACAGAAAACTCAAGCCCAGCATGAACTATACAGAAAGACCCTGTCTCAAAAAATAAAAAATTAAACTCTGCTCAATGTGTCTGTTTAGCACTAGCACAACAGTAGGGATCCTAGTAGTGCAGTAAGATTAGAAGATGAATGTATGTTAGAAATCAAGTAGTCATTGTTTTATCCCAGTTTAAACAGGATTGTGCAAAAAAATTTTAACAATTGAGATAAACTTTGTAGTTAATACTTGAGTTATATTTATAAACCTGAGAATTAAAACAGGTAAGATCATTACAGAATACTGTGAAGCATTATTGAAAAAAGTTAGACTTGAGTAAATAGAGGGATGCATTTTGCTCATAGGTTAAAGAATTGATACCCCTGTATTCATCTCAGGAGCCCCAGTTATAATCCCAGCAAGTTACTCCCCATCCTTATAAAGTTTGCTGTGGATTTTTAAAAGACTAAGATACTTCTGTAGGGGGAATCAAAAGACCACTTGTTTTATTTATTTAAAATTTTTTTTAATTAATTGGTACAGGATCTCACTATGCAGTTCGGTCTTGTAGTGATCCTTCTGTCTCAGCCTCCTTAGCACTGGCATTACAGGCATGTACCACCACACCTGGTTTCAGTGGCTGGCATGGTGGCATGGTATGCAATACGAGGGATTGAACTTGTGTTGCTAGGCAGGCACTTAGATCACCAAGCTATCTTCCCAGCCAAGACCACTTTTTTTTAAGCAGGAAAAAAAAAAAAAAGGTGTCTTATGCTGGGAATTATGGTACATGCTGTAATTCCAGCCCTCCAGAAGTTGAGACAGTAGGACTGTTGAGTTTGAGGCTAGTCAGTGCTATGTAGTGAGACCTCATATCGTAAAAATAGAAAACTCTATAAAAGCAACAATAATTATAATAGTATGGTATCAGCAAAAGAATGAGGGTTGAGAGTGCTGGCGCATTCCTGTGAGCCCAGCACTCCAAAAGCTGAGGCAATAGGATCACTGCAGGTTTGAGGCCAGTCTGCCCTATATAGTGAGCTCAAGCCCAGCCTGAAGTACAGAGCAAGACCCTGTCTGAGTAAAACAAGACAGAAAAGAAGAATATGAACCCAAATATTCCTACATAGATTGATGATTGGTTTTTACTAGAATAGCAGTTCAAAAAGTCTTTTCAATATAGTATGCTTTGTAAAGTATTGGTAGATACATGTATGGGGAAAAAAATCACCTCACTAAAATAAAAACCATTCTAGGTCTTTTGTAGACTTAAACATAAAAATGAAATTATAAAAGCTTGAAGGAAATAACATAAATATTATAACTTATAACCCAAATGTTGAGGAAGACCTCTCCCTTCTCTTTTCCCTTACCCCTCACCCTACCTCTCCCTCACTCTAGTAGTAGGGGTTTAACCAAGAACCTCATACACACTATGTAAATGTTGTGTCCCCTCCCCTAGCTGTATCTCCAACCAGATTTCTTAAACAGGATAACAGCAAACCCCAAATCATTAACCATGGTTAGATTTTAGTGGTGGAAAAACTTAATGATATGTTTGTATGATCTGCTAGGAATGACCCAGTTAAGAGAAAAACATGATTCAAAAGAAGAGGGAGAATTGCTAGAGAAACATTCTTGAAAGGGAAGATTTAGTATTGAAAAATAAGCTAAACTTGCTCACTTATCTTTTATACACTTCTGTCGAGTGGTGGTTGCCTAGATTGCTTTGTACTGGCTCCTCTTATTCTCATATATTAGAATGGTTGGATACCTGGCTACAGTCACTACCAGACTAATGTTAAAACATTGATTATTTTCCTACTTGGTGAGCTATGTTTGGTCATTTTAATTTTAGCGAAATGCTCTTTTTATTCTCTTATGAAAACCAGTGTCTAGGGCGATAGCTCCGTGGCACAAGTGCCTGCCTGGCAAGTGCAAGGTCATGAGTTCAAACCCCGGTCCCTCAAAAAAAAAAAAGAAAACCAAAGGGCAAGCAGACTTGGAATCACAATTCTTCAGAAGTTCCTGCCACAACAGCTACTTTTTATACAAATGTTATGCTGTCTCTTAGCCAAATGTGGGTTTTTAAAACAATTAGGAACTACATTTGAAGTGTTCAGTAGCCACGTAGAACTAGCTACTGTCTAGTTTTTGGTTGGTCCAGATGTAGAATATTTCCATCAATGTAGAAAGTTTTACTAGATGCCTGTTGAACAGGGTTTTCTGGCTTTGTGAACAGACACCAAATAAAATTTTAGCTTGACTGAAATGGGGCAACTAACTCTTGCTGTAATTTAACCAGACACATTAGGTCGCCAAAACTGACTCACGTTAAAAGTCCATCACTCATTGGCCCTTTGCCAGCAGAGATTTTCTGCTTAAGAAATCAATTATATAAGAGTTACAGGACAAACTATTCTACTTGGAGGTGTGGCAGCATTCTTTACATCTTGGTGGATTTTTTTAGATTAAGCTTTTCAGTCCAGTTAGCTAAGATGGTAACCATTTGAGAGGTTTTGAAGTAGTTTGCTTCACAAAGGGTTGGCTGGAATACAGAAGGATTCTTTTAAATTTATCGGTGAGGACTGTTACAGATTTTTCCTGGTGAGATTAGCATGTGAGGAATCTGCTTTATGTTAATTGGGCTGCTCCCAAATGGTAGTTTCCCTCTGTTTCTCATTATATAGCCCATACCCAAGCATGAAGGAAAAGCTGTTTCAGGGTGGTACGCATTACATAAAGAAACATTTTGTTAAAATTCCAGTGGAGGCTGTGCAATGCCAGGCAAATCTATAGTAGTAGAATGTGAACTGTGAGGGATTCAGAGGTTATCGGGGATGTAGCAGGGTGAAGGTATTGAGCTCAATCCCCAATACTATATAAAAAAGAATTTAAAAATTGATTATATTGGATATACTTTAAAGGTATAGTTAGGACTGTAACAAATGCGATGTAGAGAGGAGAATTCTAAAATTTTGGACACCTCCAAACTGGCCATTTTGGCATAAGATTTGTGGGGAGAGTAGTAACTTGGAATATAGGCTAGGAATAAAAATATGTTCATAGGGGCTTGTTATCTCAGCCCAGCTTTCCCTGTTCCTAGAATTATTGTTGGAATTTTGATACAACAGTTGCTAACTGCCTGCTCTTTTGTTTCAGGCCCTATAATTGCACCTTGGGGTTACAGTCATAGGAATCATGGTGTTCAGTCCCATAGGGAGGAGAAATGTGTAGCGATAATTACCAAATTATTTCATATGTAGAATGTATAAGATTTAGAAGAACCTGAAACATGATTTTAATTTGAAGCAGCTGAGGCTCAGGTGGGTAGGAGACAGGTTTAATACCCCCAAAAAATAGAAACTTGGTTTTCTCCTGGTCTTTATAATTTGTTTTACCATCCCTAAAATATCACTATCTTTGTAAGACTTATCTGATTTCTGCTTCAAAAAGCCCGTCTCAAGCAGGAGGATCGGTGTGAGTTCGAGACCAGCCTGGGCTACAAAAGTGCGCTCCAGGCCAGCCTGAACTACATAGCGAGACTCTGTCTCAAAAAGACGAAAGAATAAAAGAAAAGCCCACTTCTTCCATGTCTCTACTCTTATGCCATTTAACCCTTTACTTGCATTTTTTGTTTTTATGGACGACCTTCCTCTCTTCGATCTTGTGCGTGGTAAGGTATGCTGGCATTAGTCTTCCAGTTTATTTCATAACCCCTAGCAAGATCTGATTAAGCTGTAAGACTCCAAGTTTGGTTCGAACTCGCAAGCTCCATTGTGTCAATAAGAATTTCAACCTTTCGCCTTTGGGAACTGAGTTTATAAAAAATTGCAAACAGCCTTGCTGCCCACCTGCCAGTAAGGCAGGTGGGTCGTACTGCGCCGGCAGAGCTGCGCAGAGGAGCTGCGCGGCTGCTCTGTTGCCGGAACTAGTTCTAGGCGCCCAGAAGCGCGCAGTCCCGCCCCACCCCGCCCCCGCGGGGGTGGAAACAAAGGGCGCTCGAGGACCCGAGAGGAGTGGAAGGGGGGCGGAGCGTTCAGGTGGTCTCTAGTGCTGAGCACCCTAGGTTTGTGCAGGCGGGAGGGTGACCAGAACTCAGCGTGTTAGGGCTCCCCTGTTCGCGCATCCGCAGCTTAGCAGTGAGGTGTGTTGCTTGCGCGCGCAGCGGAAGGCAGTGCGCCGGCGCGCGGCGAGCGCGGGTCCGCGAGTCCGTGAGCGCCAGGCCGGGTGATGTAGGGCGGGACCCTCAAGCGGTAGTAGGCCAGTCTCTTATTTGGGGTGCGAACAGAATGGTGCCCCGGAGGTGCTAACCGGTTTTGGTCAGTTCTGGGCTTGCAGCCGACGCTTCCTGGCGCGGCCCGTGTGATGGTGCTGGGAGGAAGGAAGCGCCGTGACAGTGCCTCAATTGGAGCCCAGGTTCCGGGGTCGAGGAGGCCCGGGAGCGGAGGAGCTGGCGAGCTGGCAGCTGGCAGAGCGAGTGGTCACAATAGGAGGCGGTGGCCCAGCGGGGAGCCTCGGCAGCAGCCCCTCAGGGCGGAGCCTCCCATCGCAGGTACTGGCCGCTGAGGCCGTTGGTTCCCACGCGAGGGCGGGACGGGCCGCTGCCGTTGGTGGGTCGCACCGCCTTGAGTCGGGCGGAGATTTGGCCCGGCAGCCCTTCGCTGTTGGTTGGGGGCTGCGGCGGGAGCGGCGGCAGCGGCAGCGACTGCTAGGAGCTACTACTGCTGCCGCGCCTAGCTGGCTGGAGAGTCAGCCCGCCGTCGCTTGGCACATCGCTCGGCCCTCTTGCCCCTCCCTCTTTGCCAAGGCGCAGGTGAAATGATGTCACCCAGGAGAGCGCAAAACCCGGTCGAAGGGCCCTGTCGCGGCATTCTTTCTCCTCTGCCCCCGCTTTCTGGACAGTCTGTGTTTTGTTCTGAGGGAATAGAAGTTCTTTCAGGAGTAAAGAATGAGAGAGGTTGGTTTATTGGAAAGGAAGCTTTTCAAGATATTGAGGGCTGAAGAAAACAGTTCTATTTTTGTTTTTATGTATGTGGTTTGTAAGCCTTGTTTCGTGTTGCACAAATGATGTGTATTATTTAGTAAAAGTTAAATATGTTAACCTAATGTAGTCTTCGCTGCAGCCTATGAATTGCTGTTTCATTTTTCTACGCGGTGGTTGTAACATGAAAATTTGAATGTATCCAAGGGTTTATATACACAATCTTTCAAAATCTAGTTTTTATAAGGGATATCAAAGTAAATTTATTCCTTCAGGGGATACGTTCTTATGGAATAAATAGTACTTGTGTAGAAGTAACAATACATCATCAGATAGATACAGATATCAGATTGAGTATGGGAATCAAAAGAAATTTCTGGCATGAATTTTACTGAAAATTATGTGTCAGATACCTCTTTCTCATTTTTGTAGAAGAGTAATGAAGAGAACGTTATAGTCAGAAATAACTGGCATCATAATGTATGGCCGATAGGACATAGATTTATTGTGCCTTTGCCTTCCCATTGAATCAGTTTACTTAGGTTACCCAGCCAGACTTTCTGCTTATGCTCATTTTGTAATCTTTCTTAGCTAAGAGGCAACTGGAAGTGAGAATAAAAACCTCTGAGATGAGAGATTATGTTTTCTACTTATATATTTTGTTTCACTTGTTTTAACTGTTTTGGTGCTACCTCTAATTTATGCTATTACCATTTTTAAAAAATCATTGTTCTGGGAAGGTAGTTCTTGAATCTTCCTTGTTTAATGGTGCCTAGATCTTACTAATTTTTTGGTTTTCTCATTTAAAAAAAAAGTGTTGTGATAGTGGTTTTTGGTTTTTTTCCTACTCTGATTTAACTGATAGCTTGCTTTTCTTTTTCTCTACAGAGAGAACAAATTGATTGTAAACATGCATTTCGAGCCATTCAGTTCTGACCTGGTTTATTCATCAGCAAATGATAAATACTTCACATGACACAGTTTACCTGGAAATAAAGCAAATGCTTTATCTCTGTAGTAACTTAATGAGAAAGAAATTGGGAGAAAATAAAGAAGAGGGGTCATGTGTCAT
>PVKN010036511.1:0-11425 GCA_004027915.1 Capromys pilorides | reverse complement strand
ACCCAGCCTGCGTGCTGGAGCTTCACTCCCTCTTGGCCACCACGATCCGTTCAAGGATGGGTGGGGACACAGCCAGCTCGTAGTTTGGAACCCTTGCTGCCTGTCCACGGAGCCAGGCAGTCAGAGGTCAGAAGCTGAGTCCGGGGCCCAGCCTGCTTCGGAAGGAGGCGGACCTGGGAGTAAACAGATTGGAAGGAAGATGACGCTGTTCGAGCTCCCTGGACCAAGCCAGGCCTGAAGGCGGAGCTTCCTTTGGAATTTTTTTGTGCTCAAGGCACTTTGACGTGGATGTCTTGTCACATGCAGTAGACAGGTTTCTTACCATCAGTGCCTTTCCTAGGCAGGACAGTGAGGTCAGCCTGCCCTGGGCTCCAGCCCCAAGAGTGTGTATTACAAAGATATTTTAAGCAATAATGCACCTCAGAACAAGTCAGCCTGCTTTCAGTGATTAATATTCACTGGCAATTTTAAACTATCAAAATACTTCCCCCCACCAAAAAAAAAAAAAAAAAAAATCCTTTGATGGCTCTAAAAACTAACTGCTGCATAAGCATTAGGTTTCAATATTAAACATGCATGGTTTATATAATGCAGTTATATATAATGCAGTTCAAGAGCCTTTTTAGTTGATTATTTTGAGATAAATTTTACTTTAGCTGGAAATTAATGCAGAGAACTCAGGCACTTGCCTGTCCTTCAAAAGTATGTTTGCTACGGAATCCCAGAAGGAGTGGGGCAGACTCAGCCTGGGGAGATGGGAGAGGCCTCCCAGGGGAAGGAGCCCTTGAGCTGAGTATTCTTGAGCAATGCCTTTGTCTCCAGGCTGAGTTCTTCCAGCAGGTTCCTAGCTGGTCACCACCTGACTGTCCAGTCTCATCATGTCCACCAGAGCCTTTAAGATACACTTCCCCAAAACTCACAAGAGCTACCCGCTAGATCAAATCACTTCACCTAAAGCCCTACCTGATCTGCATAATCCATGCCCACCTCAGCATAGCACAGCCTCCTTTATAACTCTGGCCTCCTTCCTGGCCTTGGAGCTTTCTGAGGAGGCTTTAATTTTCTATGCCTCTGCGACGGCAAGCAGAAACATGAGAACACCACTCAGGATTTGGAGGCAGATATGTTTACCTCAACAGACACTAAGGAGGATCATTCCAAGAATATCAGGCCCCGATATCTGGTGTTCTAGGGCTTCTATGGGATAAGCCGGCAGGAAGTACAGAGGCCGAGTGCTTTGTCAACTGGGGATTGGTTTCTACACTGTGCCTCACGGAGACCAGTGGTTTCTAAGAGACAGAAACAACTGGCACTGGAACAGGAACTATTACCCAGGCAGTTAAAAAAACTGAGGTGTACCGGCAGGGCAGTGGAGGGGTGCATTTTCTGTTACGCCTCCTCTTGGGAACCTTTCCATCTCCTCTCCATCCTATGTGCCCAGAGTTTCCCCCTCAGTTGCTTCCAGTACCAGCCTGTGTTCAAACAACACCTTATTAGCTGGACTTCTCTTTCTCTGCAAAGACTGGCGCTGCCCCATCGGCAATCCCCTTTCTTCTTGTTGCTCCCTCTAGGCTTTCTCACCTCTGACAGCCAGTAGACATGCCTGTCTATTGCTTCATCTTCTGTCTCACCTATAGAACGTAAGTTCCAGGAGGGCTGGACTCAGGGGCTTCAAGCAGTGCCTGGCAAAGAGGAGACCCCCAATAAATACCTGAGAGTCAATGAAGGGCCCCGAGGTTGCCTTTGGCCTTTGAAGGAACTCCTTAGACAAAGGGCAGAGACACGGGGAAGTCTGCTTCACCTGGAGAATTGAAATTTAGAAGGAGTTTGGAGCAGGAGGCATCAGCAATGCAGTCTTGACAATGGCCTTGTACATATATAAATAAGTAAAATAGGGACTTGTAGGGGCCAAAGAGTGAAGAAGAATTTTTGTGAGACCGAGAAGAAAGTGCCAAGCAGCCAAACTGATCATTTCTCAGCTCCTCAGAATAACATGTATCCAGCACTTTTTGAACCAAATAAACTTCTTTGCATCCCCTGGTGAGGTAATAAACACTGAATCAATAGCAGAGCACTGGCTAAACTTTCGCACCAGAATTTCCCCTAATTACGGCGCCCCGTGGGATGCAAAGGGCCAAGATGCAAGCTCAGCGCTTGGCCCCAGAGCAGCATAAATGCAAATACAGCACCCCTCCAGCCAACACTGCGCCAAGCTCACTTCTTTAAATAAGGCATGGGAGGTTCTGGTGCACAGAAAATGAAACTTAAGATGTTCTGAAACTGCTTGCTTGTACCTGGAAAATTAGCTGAGGAGCTACTAAAGAGGTAGGAAATTGGCACTTTATGCCACCACAAATACTAACATAATCCATAACAAATATGCCAGGTAACGTTTTGATCATTTTTGCTAATCTGATTTGCAGTGTTCCATGCCTGTGAAATGCTATCCACAGAGCTAGGTGTCCAGGACTAAAGAACGGGACATCATCCCACCCTCAGAGACCCCCCAGAGGAGTGGCAGATCTGTAGACACAAAATGACAGTACGGTAGGTTAAATGCTCCTGCAGGGATGTGGGAAATGTGCATACTCTTAAAGCAGTTTCTTTAAGCATCCTTAAATGCTAAGATGTTAACTGTTAAAGTGTTAAGTCTTCAAGTTTCCTCTCACCCAGGTACATGTGACATTCTGAGGCTTGCACCTGTCATACAGGTGCCTAAGATGACAGACAGGTTGGTTGTATGTGTCAGGAGGGACTGGGTTCTGCTACAATAACAAACTCAAAACATCTCAGGAATTTACAAGGCTGTTTTATTTCTGACTTACAGACCTTGCCCAGTGCAAGTCCCCTGGCAGGCTCTGTTCACATCAATGCTCAGAAGCTGGGCTTCACAGGACAGCTTCACCCAGGAGCAGCGCACTCGGCCTCTCAGAGCTTCCATTAGAAGTGACGCCTGTCATTGCCACTCAAACTTAATTGGATGAAGTGAGTCACATGGCTTGAACATCTGAACCCAGCACAGTGGGAGAGAACAAATGCACTGCACTGGACTCCGAAAAGGGGGGGAACGAAGCACCGGCAAACAGCGCGAGAGGCTGCCCAAGGACGGACAAACAGCAGGAGAGGCTGCCCAAGGACTGACAGGAGGCGGAGGTCCGAGAGCGCAGCTCCTGGAGGGGTCGCTTGTATGGCTTTTGCCTACAGGTCTGACTTGCCTTGAGTGTGTGTTTTGCTGCTCCAGGAGGTAAACGTCCAGCTGCGCAACTACTCTTTTGGTGAAAATCTAACACGTGTTGCTTTCCCACTCCTCTGTGGCAACTGTGGAACTCCTGCTCTCAGCACAGGTTTGAGTCACTGCTGTTGGGAGTAATTAGCAAAGAAGGCAACTGGGGGTGGAAACAGAAAAAGAAAGCAGGGCAGATGGCAGAGGGGTTCCGCTTTTTTGCAACAAAGCTGCAGGGAAGGAACAGGAAGCTGAGGGAGACTGACCCCCTCACCACCGCCATCTTGAAGAGCCACTCCACATCTGTGAGGAGCCCGAAGCCCACATCGTATGAGAATTCTAAGTTATGCAAACTTGGAGTATTTGAGTAGAAAACTGGGCTAAGGAAACACAACACAAATTTCTTATGTGCAAATGATCCACTACCAAGCAGACCCAGCGAAGAAGGATCTTTAACAGCTGTGAAGTACCTTAAAGTTGCTAAGAGTTGCTAAGAGTAAAGAGTGTAAAGAGAAATCAGTTACACAACCCAAGCTCACATTCAAAGGAACAATGTAAACTCTCTCTTTTCAGTGTGAAGCCTTCAGCTTTATTTTCATGAATATAAAGCACTACTTATCTGGGTTATCACTGACTTAGTTAAAATTACTTTTCCCAGTTCACGAAATCCTCAGTGCAGAATTCTCCTGTCAACAATGACAGCTACATCTCCCGGCTCAGCAACGCGAGACGACACAGTTCATTCTGCTCCCTGGTTCTAGTGTTTGACTTCACATGAGCGCTTTAATGTAATCTTTAATTGTTTTGATTTTTTCCTCTTCTAATCTTAACTTGTGTTCTGCATGCCTTTATTTCACCAGGTAAAGTTAGTGGTGCGGATTAAATAAGATTATGAATGTGAATCACATAACCTTCCAGCGGGAAGCAGGGTGCACCTCATAAATAGCTACTGTTGTTACCCTCAGGAACTGTCCATCTGCACTAATGAGATCCACCACCCATAAAAACATCACCTTCTGCTTTGCCTGTTGCCCATTTGAGATGGCTTTCTGAACCTTGTTAAATGCAGTTTTACAGCCTCAAGCTTGTTAGAAATACAGAAAGCCTATTAAAATCTTGACAATGTGCATGACCTCTGGCAATGACCTGCAAATACATCTGGATGATCTTCCAGGCCTGCCAAGAATACATACTTGGTTCTCCAAGCTCCCCATGAAGGGATCTTCACAGCCAGGTGCTGTCACACTGCATGGTTCCTACTAAGAGAAAATCAGTACCATACTAAATCTTGATGGACTCCGCTATTTAGAGCAAAAAGACAAGTCCACCTGGGAGTTGTATTTTGCGTCTTTCTCCTGCAGTTACCCACACATCCGGGCTATCCGAAGTATTGCCAAGGTTTCCTCTTCCGTATTTTAAGATCCTTTGCTGCTCTACTAGACAAAGCCTGAACTGTTTACCTGAGGAAACACCACCTAGGCCCTGAGTTGTACCCTACAACTGGGCTTCATCTGTGATTCTCCCACCACAGGTAGCAACTTAAGTCACATCCCTGCATGTGGTTCATGCTGCCTGGCCCCCTTACTCATGGCCGAACATCCTTCCCCACGCCGAGCTCTTCCCTGTGTAATCCTAATGACTCAGTGGAGCTACTGTCATCCATACCCACTGCTTGCTAAGCTTAAGTAGTGTCCCCTCCCCACTGTGCTCTCAGCACACCCTCTACCCATGTCTATCACGGCTCTTACCCTGCAATTTGATAATTATTGATCTATTTCCCTTGGCTGGCTATGAGAAAGTCCTCTACTTTATTTGCTTTCTCTTCTCCCAGCGCTTAAAATAGAGCCATGAACAGATGCTCAACAAACATTTCCTAAAATAAAGAGCAAGTTTACCTCTACGCATACTGCTGGTTCCTACTGTAAACTTGAGAAAGTTCCTCTACCTGTGTTGTGATTACTTTTCTCATCTATAAAATAGAAGACTGGCCAGTCCTGCCAACCACAAGACACCATGACTCTACAGTCCACGTATTCCTAAAATCAGCACTTGGATGAGAGGCAGAAATGAAAAGTCAGAGTTTTCATCCAAACTCTTCTAGCAAATTATTCCAAATATTCTAGAATCTAAAACTCTTGCTTCAACTTCATTTCCACTGGCTCCTTTCCTTCATCTGCTGTTTTAGCCAAAATACTAATTTCAGAATTATCCAATGCACTGTAAACATCTTATTCCTCAGGCTCTTTATCCATTAAAATCTGTGAGCATAGAATGTTATCTAGAGCCTCCTGCCCACTGAACTCTCTATCTTCCTCTACCATTAGCTGTAATGTGAGCTGTTCTGTGAGCTTCATTCCTCCCTCAGAACTTGACTGTAGCAGTTGTTCCAGCTGCTATACTATCAAAAAGAGTTGTTAACATGTCTATATCCCTGAATTCAACACTTTTTATGGGTATGTGATATACTTGCACTTGTGCTATAAAATTAGATCACATTCAAAGGTCTGATTGGCAAAATCTGGATGAAGGTTTTCAATTTAATATCCCTCCTAAGATTTTAGCTACAGAAAATAACACAACATTATATATGCAATATTCTAGGCAAAAATGTTTATGATGGTTATGAAAATGAGAAACTCCATGAGCATGATATAGTATGCCAATGCAAAAGGCTATCAGAGAACCATTAAAAATGATAATTTGAAGGTTATTCCAAAATATGGAAAAATGTAAGCCAGAGGAAAATTAGAATGCAAATTTTATATATATAGCACAATTGTAAATACAGAGCCTTATGAATAAAGATTTGAAGGATATCTAGTGAATAAAAGTAGACCATTTGTCCCAATGACAGAGTTTTGAGAAAGCTCCTCTACTTTTCATAAGGCTTGCATAATGTTATCATAAAGTTGTTTTGGCAAATAATAATAAAAGCCAAGATCAGAAAGTAGAAGTTAATGAAGATAAAAAACAAACAGAAGAGAGGAAAATAAAATAATGAAGGAAGGCGGCATTATTAACACAGAGAAATAACACACACGAACTCGGCAAACAGAGAAACATGGAGGCAAAGTGGGAAATAAGGAATGGAAAGTCCAACTCAGAAGCGAAGAAGGTGCTCAGTTCTGGATCAGGAAGGCACCTGAGATGCAGCAGGGCCACGCGAGTGTTGGATGAAGCTGGACGGAAGTGGGGGATTGGATCATGGAGGGCTCGGAAAGCTCAGAGGAGTGGACTGAGGACCACATGAGATAAGCACTGGAGCAAATCCCCGTGCATGCAAGGCAGCCAGTCCAGGGAAAGGACACTGGGGAAGCTCTGCCCGCCAAGCCAAGGGAGGAGCAAGGAGTGGCTACGGAGCACCGCGAGGGAGGAGCACAGGAGGACTCCGTAGAAGCCCAGCCCTAGACCTGAGTGTGGGTGGGACCCGGCTCGCGCTCACCCTCACCCTTGGGAGGTGGAAATCTCAACTACGAAGTTAAAGTAGAAGCTGGCTCAACACCTGGGCAGTTAGGAACAGCCATGAATTGGCTCTAAAATATCCGAAACACAAACCAGAACTCCAGCGCTGGTAGCGCCAGGGAAGCAAGACGATAACTGAAGCGCCTGCAGAGGAGGAGCTCGTGGAGAAGTCTAGAGACATGTAGGGAAGTGGAACACAGCAAGGAGAGTGAGCGGAGGAGAGCAAAGAAGATCACTTACACTCCAAGAACTGAAGAAAGACAGGAAAAAGTAGAAGTTGCTATTCACCGTGGTTAAGAAATGGAATCAATCTAGATACAAATAAACAGATGAAAAATGTGATAGTACAGTACAATGGAATATTATTTGGCAATGAAGAATGAAATCCTGTCATTTGTAGAGAAATGCATGGAACTGAAGAGCATTACGTTGAGTAAAATGAACCAGATGCAGAAAGATAGTGCCTGCCGCATATTGACTCTATATGTAGAAGGTAAAAATTGAAACCAAAAAAAAACCCCAAGCTGATTGTGAAATAGTGGTTAATAGAGGTTTAGGAATATCATATGTATACAGGGGTGAACAAAGACCAGTTGAACTTCACTCATGTGCATTGCGTGTGTGTTGAAATATCACAATAAACCCTATTAGCACATGTAATTTATACACGTTAACCAAAATTAGAGTGGAATATGAATAAATGACATTATAAAATAAACACATTTAATATACTTAATGGCCACAAAGGACATAACTCTATGGAAAGAACAGACTTTTTTTTTTTTTTTCCGGTACAGGGGATTGAACTCACGACCCCGCGCTTGCCAGCAGGAGCTTATTCTACTGAGCTATCCTGCTGGCCCCAAGACTGGGGTTTTCAAATATTTTTTAAAAAATCATTTATTTATTTGCTTGTTTAGTACAGGGTCTCACTATGCAGTTTGGACTCGCAGTGATCCTCCTGTCTCAGCCTCCCCAGCACTGGGATTATGGGCCTGCACCACCACGCCTGGTTTTGGTAGCTGGCTCAGCGTGGGACCAGGGATCAAAGCTGGTTCCTTGTGCTTGCCAGGCAGGTGCTTAGACCATCAAGCTATTTTCCCACCCCCCAAACAGTTGCCTTTTAAAAGCACCAAAAAGAAACCAAATCGAGGAGGAGTGAGTAAGGTAGATGACACACTGAGGAAAGCTGTGCAGAAAGCAGCCCAGAAAAAGAAAGACATTTCTGAAAAACGAACAACTCACGAAGACAGGTGAGGTAGAGCACACTCAACTGTAATTGAAACAGAAAATGGGGACAGAGAAAACCCCAATAAAGACTGAAAAATTTTAAATCGTAACGGAAGAAGAGACAGGGATCTCTAGTACTTGCACACTAATCTGAACTAGCAAAACTGTACTCCTTCAGAGAAAAGAGGAAATAGCTAACACAAACAGAGAAAATGACAGTCTCCTCCGAAGAAACCATTACTCCATTGACAGACTTCTCCTCAGCTACAAAAGATGTCAGTTAGCAGTGAACAGTATCTCCTAGAACTCCTAGAAAATGTCTCTTAAGAGTGCAGGAAAAGTAACTATCTCTTTAGAATCTTAGACTCAGCAACACTATCATTCATAGAAGCAAAACAAAGACATTTCCAAAACAATAATCCAGAAAGACTGCACCACTAATAATCTGTAACAATTCTTATTAGAAGCCCAACAGAATCCTGAGTAAGTGAAATGCAGCTAACATGAATTAGTAGTTAGCTGGGTCAATCACCACCAAACTGTTGACTAGAAAAGAAAAAATAGTAATAATGGTTATTGGAGGAAGATCAAAAATTAGGTTTCACTGGCCCTATCCCAGGCACACTAAGCCAGCACCATGAGTCCGGGTGGCGCATGCCTGTAATCCCAGTGCTGGGGAGGCTGAAAACAGGAGGATCACGAGGAGTATGAGCTGCAGAGTGAGGCCATGTACCAAGTACATAAAATGAGATGTAAGTAAAATATTGAATAAACAGAATGTGGGAATATATATATATTCCCTGAAATAACAGAGAAAAAAAATGAGGAAGAACGTACTACGTCTTAAAGCCAAGAAATATTTAAAGCCACCATAAGTAAGAAAAAGCAGGACTGGTGTACCGACTAACAAGTACACAAGCAGGACAAAAGTGATAACCCAGCGAGAGAGCAACGCCTGTAAAAGTGGCCCAGCCATGGCAATGGCAATGTCACCAAGCAATAGAAGAGGACAATCTTTTAACTAAATATACCTCCGGTCTAAATAGGAAAGTGCAAATCGTCAGGTGTCTACCGTGTCACAGGATAAAATGTCTTCATAAATTTGGGGTAAGGGAATTTGGTTAGAAAAAACACACTGCATAATAACTATGAAAAAAACCTGCCAAATGAGACAGTATTAAAACTAAGAACAGGCTTAGTGTGGTGGCGCGTGCCTATAACCCCAGAACTAGGGAAACTGAGGCAGAGGATTGCTGCAAGCTCAAGGCCAGCCTGGGCTACAAAGTGAGTTCAAGGCCTGCCCGAGCTGCTTAGTGAGACCCTGTCTCAAAGACAAAGAAAAACAAAATTAAGAACAGTTCACAAAAGACATATTAAGAAAGCTTTACAAAGCCCATCTGCGTATTAGAAGGTGTGCAGCACGTTTCTTAGGTATGTGACTTGGATCTGGGAAACACAAATGATGTTCTCGCATTATTGCACGTAGTCCTGTGATTAAGAAGAAAAGTAGGCAAGAGTCTTGAACAGGCAACTTACCAAGAGGAAATTCAAATGGATACCAAGCCTGGGAACAGATGCTCAACTTGCTTAGTCATTAGGGGAACGGACAACGAATCTTCAACTATGTGCCTTTACTGTACACTGCATCGATTACTAACCTGCTCCCTGGACCATCACACCATGCTAGTATTTCTCTCGCAGTAGAAAACAGCGCCATTTGATCTTCTCTTCTGCTGACTTCGAGCGCTGTCATTTTGGCTTCAGTTGCCAATATGAGAACCACTGGTGCTTTCATTTGCATTTGGGGATGTGATAAGATTTTTAAATGCTCAGAGCTATACTGCCAAGAAGGCATCTGCTTTCCTGCAGAGACTTCTCGGGAGCCATTTTCCTACGGTGGTAGAAACTAGCAGTTCCTTCTTTAACATTCAGACTGTGTTGAAAATCACAGTACTGCTAATTCAAAACACTTTTCTGTGGATTTCCCCCGATCCTGGAGAAGTTGGAGGACCTTGATCTGGCCACCACCTATCAAAAGCCTGTTACTGAGTGTGTCCAGAAAACTGTGTTCTGCCCCGCAGAAAAGGTGCTCTCAGCTGACCTCCTCTATTTTCCTTCTGCCCTTCCCCCTTGAATAAAAACTTGCTCTCTGTGAAGGCGGCGATCTTGGGAACATGAGGACGACACCTGTTTCAGAAGGGACACCTGTGTCCCGGCTGTCTTCCTGGCACTTCTAAGCTATGCCTGGAGGAACTTGTCTTCCTCCAGATTTCTTATGATTCTAAAAAAAGCCCAAGTCCCACTTGGTCAAATATCAGTAGGAGGGTTTATTGTTTGCCTCCGAGTGCCACCTCATGTGTGCATTGCTGTCCTGTTGATAGAAATACACTTTTAATACACTCAGCGTGTTATTCATATCATGAACTAATCTTGCTAGAAAATACAAATTTCAAAAAGGAGAAAAAATACACATGACAGGCACAAGTAAACAGGAAGTTTAGGGGGGAAAAAACGTCAAATGCAATGGAACACTGAAAAAAAAAAGTAGAAATGTAGTTTTGTGATCAATTATAAACTTAAAAAAAATGTGCTCAAGGAGCAAAAGAGCTAGGTTACCAATACGAAAGCAACATGATACAAGACCCCAGAGCTTTCTACCCCTGTAGCCCCACCCCTGGCCCCAGACCCAGACCCCTCTTTCAGGGAGCCCAGCTGGGCTGCTGGTCCTCCCTGGGCCCTGCCACAAGGTCCCACTTCACTTTTCCCTCTGCCTATACCTTTTCCTTTGGAAACGAATGCTTTTGAAGCAGTCAGAGCAGTTCTGAAACGCAAGTCATGTCCGGCCACCCTTCTACTAGCGTCCCTAGAGTGGCTCTCACCAGGAAGCCAGGTGGCTGAGGGAGCTGGAAGGCTCCTGTCCCTAGTGAGTCTCTTCTAGGTCCCTTTGCCTCCTCTCTTCCACACCCCTGCTGTGCCTTCAGGGTAGCCCTGGGGCACGGAGCAAGCTCCCATAGGACTCCGCCTGGCTGGCCTCTCTGCTGAGAACATCCGGGGTGCTGGCTTGGCTCCTGCCTCTCTGGGTCCGAGAAACATGGTTTTGCCCACAGCTGCACGGGGCCTCCCAAGCCTCTGCCTTTGCTCCTTCACACTCACCACCACAGGGCACACTCAGGAAGCCCTTCAAGCACTTTAGGTTCTTCAGTGAAACAATAACCATACTGAGGTAAAACAGAGGCTTAGCCAGCTGCCCACGGATGCAGAAAGCACTTCCACGCATAAAAGCAAAGAAAGAATTTGCAAATGAAGGAAATCAGTAGGTTTGAGCCATGTTACATTTTGAAACACCTACATTTCAAGAAAATTAAAAGGCAGACAACCACAATTGCCTAGAGAAATATCTGGGACTTAGAAATGTGGCTGATACAGTAAAGGAACTACCATCTGTGGGAAAATGTAGTAAGTCTCTGAAGGATAGAAATATCAAAAGACAAGCAATGATAGCTGTCTTTA
>PVKN010036510.1:0-11307 GCA_004027915.1 Capromys pilorides | reverse complement strand
CCACCCCCGTCTCTACTTTACTGGAGGAAAATGGTTTCCCCTGAGCCTTAGGCTCCCTAACACTTCTAGGCGTGGACCTACTGCCCCTCTACTTGTGCATTATTTGGGTACTAAAGGATGAATCATTCTTCTAAATTATGGTTTCTTAACATTGACAAAGCCACCCTTGTGTCGGCAAGTAAGTACACTTCCTATCATAACATAATGCTGTAGCGGGTTGCAACAAGATTACCTACTTCAACCACCATCATAACAGAGAAAATGCAAAGGAACACAGGGAACAGAGTGGGGCAAAGAATACAAGATCTGTTCCCACACACACTCGGGGCAGTATAATGCAAGTACAGTCTTAAACACCAGTGACAAACCAAGTTTCCTGGGTCTTTTGCCAACTAGTACATTATTAAAATTTATCAGCATTTAAGGTTCCTATAAGCAAGGACTGTGAAATCACAACCCAAAAGTCTTTGAAAGAACTGATTTTTAAAACTGATTTATTTAAAAATTTTTTTTAAAAAAGAACCCATTTATCCAAAACAAAAAGAACCCATTCATCCACTGAAAGAATTAATGTTCAGTGTTTCGGACACAACTCCTATACATGTCCACTAAAGATTGAAACTGAATTTTAAATTTGTATAAGACATGTTGGAAAATATGTATACCTGCACACCATATTTCTTTGTATGCTCTTTTTGACAATCATAAATAAATTTAGGGGCCGGACAAATAGCTTGGCAGATTAAAGCACCTGCAAGCAGGAGCCCCAGGCCTGGCACGCTGGCCCCGCCCCCGGGACACACCCGAGCCAATTGAGACTGGGCATGGTGGCCAGTAATCCCAGCTCTTGGGAGGCTATAAACAGGTGGATCACTACAAGTCTGATCTAGTGGTGAGACCCTGAACACCCTGGAGACCCTTCCCTAAAAATACAAATAAATTAATAAACACATTAATTAATTAACTTAGAAGGGTTACAGATAAATTGCCCACATTAATGCAGGACAGATCATGCATCAGAGTAGTCTTAAAATTCAGACTCTTGAAGGAGCATTTTTGTTAATATTTGCTAGCACCTGATCCAACACTTCAGCTCAATATCACACGGATAAGTAGATACTTATCCTATCATAACATAATGCCGTAGCTGGTTGTGACAAGATTCCCTACTTGGGGGGAGGGGGGGGGCACAGCATTCAGGGCACTCACTAACCTGGCCCCCTTACCATCAACACTGTTGTACGTGCGCTCCGATCTTCTGACCCGGTGCACACAGGACTCCCTGTGCACGCCAGCTCCTGTGGGGCGACCAGCTCTCTGCCTGCATTCATTTGCAGATGTCTTCCTTCCTCCTAGAGTGCACGCACCATGGGCACTTGCCCAAAACTTAGTTACTTAAGTCTAAGGCAAAATTCTAATGTCTTCTATTTTGCAAAATAGCCTTCAACCTTAAGCTCCCTCCATGAAAGCAGGATG
The DNA here is from genome assembly GCA_004027915.1 of Capromys pilorides. Lineage (NCBI taxonomy): Eukaryota > Metazoa > Chordata > Mammalia > Rodentia > Capromyidae > Capromys > Capromys pilorides. The sequence continues at coordinate 9,831 of PVKN010036510.1, read as the reverse complement.
CCTGCTTTTTTCTAAATACTTACAGCATTTCAGCCTTATCTGTCTGTAGAGGACTCACAGTGCCTGGCATCATGTTTTGTCTTTGGTTGGCACAACAATGTCTGATGAACAAACACAAAATAATTCTGGTGATGCAAGCAGAAAATTGCTCAGCCGGTATTCATGGCTTCAACACAGCACTGTGGCCACGTATAGTAGTGGACATTCAGTAAGTACTTATTTAAAAAAATGAAACAAAAGGCTGGCGAGACAGCTCAGTGGACTAAGCACCTGCTTAGGCAAGCTTAGGGACCAGGGTTCCATCCCCCATACCAGCCCAACCCCGGGGCACACTGAGTCAGCCACTGAGATAGGGTATGGTGGCGCACGACTGTAATCCCAGCACTGGGGAGATTGAAAACAGGAGGATCACTATTAGTCAGAGTTGTGTAGTGAGACCCTATACCAAATATATTAAAATAAATAAATAAATAAATAAATAATTTTAAAAAGGAAACAAAATAGAAGAAAAATTAATGCACTTATCTTTTTTTATTAGTATCGTTGCTGTACATGAACTTATCTTTCAACTGTGGGGTAGAAATACATTCAAAATGGAAGACATGTCTAAAAACATTTTTCCATGAAATGGTTTCACCCATTGGTCGACAGTTGCTTTGGATATCATCTTCTTTTGCTCATGATACAAGCAATTTTTAAAAAGTACAGGGTCTTACTTTGCAGTTTGGACTTGTGATCATCCTGTCTCAGCCTCCCCAGTGCCACGTGGGATTACAGGCGAGTACCTCCATGCCTGATTTCGGAGGTCAGCGGGGCATGTGGTACCATGGATGAAACCCAGGTCCTTGTGCTTGCCAGGCAGGCGCTTAGACCACCCAGCTATCTCCCCAGCCCTAATACAGGCAATTTTGATCTACCTTAAAGATGTAAAAACTGAGGCCGAGAGAAAAGAAGAGAGGCAGGCAAGGGACACCAGATTCATTTCATCTGGTGTATTCACAGTGGATTTTTTTTTCACTCAGCCAAAATACAGTACAAATGAGAATCATCTGCCAACAGCTACACAAATCAAACAACTCACACTACTTCATTACTGCTAAAGGAACACACTGTAATAATTGCAGAAGCTTCCCTTTACGCAACTGGGTTCTCTCTCACTCAGAAACAAAGGTAGGGGGAGGGCAGAGATACACTGGCTATGGACATGAGTGAGGATTAAGTTGTGAGACCCACAAAGCAGTCCACCAGTGACTCATTAGGAGGAGGCACGCAAGTATAAACAAAAAGTTTTACAAAGACAAGCAAAGCACACACTTGCGTAGAAGCACATCTGGCCGTTCATCTTCTAATGTAAAAATAGCCTCACAATAGTAGCCAGAAGTGTCTCTTCCTCTAGTGCCATATGCGGCTCTTTCATTATTGATACTCTTGACACTTTTTAATTTCTGCCTTCTGATCCTATTGAATAAGATCATCTTTTCCTCTAATGCAGGCCCAAACAATTCACTGAGTCACTCTCAATAAAAGTGCTGTCCTTTTGGCTTCTTTCCTCAGAAACAGAGTGTGACCCATTTCTACATTTTAATCAGAGGCCCTTGTTCTTCCAGCACTGACTACATTCACAACTCAAGAGAAAAGTGACATCTAACACTTACAGTTCCCTGAATAGCAAGGTCAGAAGTCCTGTGATATACATTTTCAGTGTATTATTTTCATTTTTAAATTCTCTATTCTTTATCATTTCAGCTTTGAGTAGTGCTATTTCCCACCAGCACTTTAGATCTCTGATATTACTCTCTGATAAAAGAAAAAATCCAATTTGAATAAAAAGAGGTGATCTCAAGGCTCCCTCTTGAATGTCAAGATTTCCCATTATTTCTGAGAAAATACAATGAGTGAGCCTCAATAATTCTTATGGAAATTAATTACTAAATTGATCTTTTTAGTTTTCTATGGGAAGGCTTTTAATGCTATTGGAAATGAAGCAAATATAATCTACCTGTCACAAGTGCCATAATTATGGAAATTTGAGAATATAATTATAGCATACAGCACTACTCATCGAAACATAGTTTTAACATTTGATGATGAGAAAACTAAAGCAGATAGGCAAGCAATTTGCCAGATACCACAGACAGTGTGTGGCAAGGCCAGGATTAGCGTGGCTCCGAATTCCAGGCTCTTCACTGGAGTGCTGGCCTGATTCTTGAAAGATAATTAAATCTGGATAAAATGCATAGAAATCAAACATTTAATTCAATGAGGTTTACAATTGTCTACACCTGTAGAGAACCCAGCTGCCTCCCCAAATTGAGAACTTCCACATTTTGCAATTTGTCCCTACTGTTGCTCATGTGAGTAGTGAATGATCTCTTTCCTTTTTCTTTCAACTAAGAAGTAGGCTATTACGCACACAGCAAAATTTGTTTATGTAGTCAACTGTTGATGAACATGAGTTGTTTCCAATTTGTGGTTGTTACAAAAAGGTCAGTATGAATATTCTTTTGCACGGCTTTTGAGGATGTATGTCTTCATTTCTCTTGGTTAAACAACAAGAGTACAATTGTTAGATCAGAGGAGATTATATATAGTGTGTGTATGTATGTACTGAAACACAATGTTTAAATTGTTTGTTTGTTTATTTATTTATTTAGTACAGGGTCTCACCAATGCAGCTCTAACTCACAGTGATCCTCCTGTCTCAGCCTCCCCAGAGGTAGTACAGGCATGCACTACCATGCCCGGTCTCAGTGGCTGGCATGGCACGCGTAGAGTTTCAGGGCTAGCATGGTATGCAATACGGGGGATAGAATCGGATCCTTGAGTTTGTCAGGCAGGCGCTTAGACCGCCAAGCTATCTCCCCAGCCCTATATGTTTACATTTTAATATAGTTAAAGATGCATTGCCATGGACCCCCTAGCAAAACTCCCTTGACTTCCAATATCCCTAGCCCATTGTGCCTGCCTCTCCCTGACACATCTGCAAGTCTCTCCTGAGTGTCTTTAGTCGTGCTATCGTGACTACCTTGGGGTCCTGACTCAGTTCAAAACATTTACTTTTCACAGTTACCTTGACTTTAGGGAAGAGCCAGAATTTGCAAGATGCCAGAACTGGTGAATACAGGCATGAGGACACACTCGAACCTTCTTACAAGCCTGCCGTTCTACTGGATAGCGCTTAGCAGCAGCAGTCAGTATGCTTTTGATCATATCTTATAAAACACACTCCAAAAAGAATACTTTCTGGGAATGGTGGAACATTCCAGCAACACCAGCAATTCCAGCACCTGGGAGGTAGACGCAGGAAGAGCACTTCAAATGCAAGGCCAGTCTGGGCAACGAAGCCAGACCTTGTCTCAGCAAGTTGGCAAAAAAGTGCCAAAAATGATGGAATAAGTATTCTAAGAGACACGCACACTTTGGGGCAGGGGGATGAATGGCAGTACATCTCTTATTATAATAAATTTTAGAAAAACATTGTCCAATGTTTTCATCACTGCAAGAAAAACTACAACACTTTTTTCCAAAGTATTGTACCATTTTATACTCTGATCAACAATGTGTATCCCAAGTGCCTTTTAGGAAGAGCATACTGTAGTTCTGCAGTGCGTGCATCCAAAAGGTGAAGTTTAAGATTCGACAGTGATTTTTTAACAAAAAGAAAGAGAGGGTTGGCCAAATAGCTGGGCCAGCCAAATAGCTCAGCAGATTAAAGCGCCTGCAAGTAGGAGCAGGGGCCGGGGGTTCGATACCCAGGCCTGCCGTGCCAGCCCGTGCTGAGACAGCAATTGAGACTGGGCATGGTGACACATGCATATAATCCTAGCTCTTGGGAGGCTGTATACAGGTGGAACCCAGGAGTCCTATCTAGTAGTGAGACCCTGAATACCCTGCAGACCCTACCCTAAAATACAAAGACAGAGAGAGAGAGAGAAACAACGTAAACATCACCACAAAAAACATAAGTAGTTGTCTTACAGTAGCATATCCCAAGTAGGTACTTGGAAACATCAGCTCTTTTAGACATCAAGGCAGACAAAACAAAGGCGCAGAGCACACCGCGTAGCCACACAGCCCCATCTGCACATTCACAGTGCCTCTTGGCACACCCTGGCTCTGAGAAGTCCTGTCGTAAAGAATCAACAAGAAAATCAGTGAGCTGCTGAATCTTTTAGTTAATGTTGGTTTGGGGTTTTTCTAGTGCCAAGAATTGAACTAAGGGCCTTGCACTTGCCAGGCACGTGCGATGCTGGTCACGTCACCCCAGTGCTGCTATACTCAAAGGTCACTGGTTCTCCAAAAAAATGAAATAAAACTTAGAAATGCATGATGATGGTACCAATTTTACAGGTTAAAAACGACCTGTCTGAGAAGAGCGAATACAACTCACAGAGGAGAAAGTGTTTTGTAGGAGCTTTGTTGGACAATAAGGTTCTAGACTTGGGGCATAGATGGGGACAGCAGAAAAAAGTTTTTCACTCTAAGTTTAGAATACATTATGAACTAAAGAACGAAATGGAAAGTATAAAAAGCATACGGAAACTTTCGCCCAAGGACTGTAGCTCTGTGAATGGTTTAAGGAAGAGTGAGGTCACACACGGGAATCTACCGCGTAAACGTGAGGACGTTCTGTCTGATGCACGGTTAGTCTGCTGTTTGGCAAAAGCTTCAGGGCAACAAGTCGTCATCAATAAATAGTGATGAGTAACTGATCTGGGCCAGCCAGAGAGTGCACCAGACACCAGGGGACAGAGATAACCTGACAGATGCGATGCCTGCACTGGCAAAGCTTGCAGCCTGACAGAGGTGTGTGGCTGCTTCCCCAGAGTAACTGGAGAACTCGTGGACAGCAATGGGGCATGGTGCAAAACCCCCCAAGCTGTGAGAGCAAAGCCTAGTCAAAGCCTAGTCGAGCATTTCCAAGTATAATATTAACAAATGCAAAAAACCCTTCATTATGATACATTTGGGAGTGAGGTGGCGTATTGAGATTTAAAAAAAAAACTTGTACTAGAAAAATATCCAGGTAAGAAATGCTAAGGAAATAGAATCAAGCTCTTGATAAGAGATTTGGGTTTATGATACACAATATACATAAAATGGAATAATTTTGAAATCACTGACAACTTTTATATTTGAATAAGAAAGTGAAAAGAAACATAGAACCTACCCAGAAAGAAAGAAAGACGTGACTCGGGCGGGGTTGGGGAGGACACAACCACTCATCCCTGGGTAGCTTTGACCAAGGAGCCCCAGCTCTGAGCCCCACTTTCCTCCACTACAGAATTGAGGTGGTAACAGGATTCACATTTCCCACAGGGGCGTCAAGGACCCTGAATGGCATCGAATAGCAAGTATCTAGTACACAGTTCAGGCTCAGCAACACTCAGCTGTTGTCATGTGTATTCTAGAAAAACCACATTTGCTTGCTGTTAAGATAGCAAATTTAAAGGGCAATGTTTTGCAATGTGCAAAAAGTCTAAGTAAGTGATGGCGTGAGGAACAGGGCATCAAAACCCTTAGACCACCAGTACAATGTTAAAGGATTATATTTTTCAATTGCTCAATCATTGTTGAATTTGAAATCAAAATACAAAAAGGAAATACTCTGGAAATCTCAGCCAAGCTTTTTGGCTCTCCTTGACCCAAAGTCATGTTTTTCTTGCCACGAGGGACCCTCTCAGGATATCTGGAGTATTCACGCAAAGACTCATTTCGGAGTGACAGCCCGAGGGTAACCAAATAGAGCTGCCGGTCACTTGTCCTGCACATGAAAAGGACCACGACACAGAAGAAACCCCGCCTTCTACCTAGAGTGAGTGGAAAAGCAAGGCGAGAGAAGCAGCAAGTGCAGCCCCAGCTACGCGGCCAGCAGACCATGAGCGCACAACCTTGTGGAGCGGCCCTGCGCACTGAGCCTACGCAGCTACCCCCACGTGCGCCTTCACCCAGCCTGCCAGGCAGTGGCCATGCTAACCAGAGAACCCGTGTATCACACTGCTAGTGGACCTGCACCACCTGCAAGAGCCCAACGCCAGGTCCAGCAGCCATTCAGGTGGTCGCCCTGCCTAGGGCAGAACTGCACTAAGTCATCGCAGTCACGAATATCTGCAGCTTAGACACTGAAGCAACTTCAGACATGGCTGACAAGAATTATCTCTGAGATTACACATTACTGAGATCACAGATTACACATTACTGAATACACTTAGAATAACAGCTGAAGCATAAAACTCAAATGATCTAAAGTCAATGCAATCCCTCTCAATATACCAATGATACTCTTCACAGAAATACATACACAAACAAAACAAGAACTCCTAAAACTTGTATAGAACCACAAAAAAAAAAAAAAAAGATGTCAAATAGCTAAGACAATCCTGAGTAAAAAAGAATGAAGTGAGAGGCACTGCAAGCCCTGACTTTCAAACATATTACAAAGTTATAATAACCAAAACAGCACTGCACAAACACAAAAACTGACGTACAAACTAAAGGAACTGCACATAGAACCGAGAAAATTGTATTTTCAGCCAAATGATTTCCAACGAAGTCCTCAAGTACATACATCAGCAAAAGATAGCCCTTTTCAATAAATAGTGATACACCAGGTGTGGTGGCATAAGCCTGTAATCCCACCACTCAGGAGGCTAAGGCTGAAGACTTCTAAGAGTGGGTGAGGCTACAAGGTGCATTCATAGCCTGGACTGCACGGTGAGTTCAATGCTAGCCTGAACTGCACATCAAGACACCATCTCAGAAAAACACAGAACAACCAAAACATGGTGACAGAAAAACTGGCTATTCAAATGCACACGAATGAAACAGACTACTACTTCTTACCATGCACAAAAATCAATTCAAAGTGAGTCAAACACCTAAACGGAAGACCTACTACGAAACTACATACTAGAAGAAAATGTAGAGAAATGCTTCAAGACATTGGTGTAGGCAAAGAATATTTTGAAGATTACCCCGAAAACAAAAAATGACAAAACTTAAAGGCATCTGCTCAACTAAGGAAATAATCATGGGTTAAAGAGATAACATACAGGATAGAACATATGCAAGCTATTCATCTGACAAGGGATTAACGTCCAGAATCTGTAAGAAACTTATGTCTCAACAGCAAAGACAATAATACCCAACTTATCTGAACAGATACTTCTCAAAAAAAAAAAAAAAAAAGACAAATGGCTAAAAGGCATCTGAACAAATATATACCTCTAATTATCAGGAAAATGCAAATCAAAGTCACATGGAGCTACCACGTCACCTCATAAGAATACTACTATCAAAAAGACAAAAAATAACCAGTACTGGAGAGGAGGCAAAGACGAGAACTTTCACGCACTGTTTACGGGAAAGTCAATTACACAGCCATTGCGCAAACAGCAAGGAGGCTCCTAAAAAACAAAGCAAAGCAGAAACTGTAAATAGAACTGCCGCTGTGATCCAGCAACTCCACTGCCAAAGGAAGTTAGGCTGTGTAGGGCATGCCCTTGAAGGAAATATTGGGGTGTCTCTGTCTTTGTCTCTGTCACTCTGTCTCTGCCTGTCTCTCTGTCTCTGTCTGTCTCCCTCTGTCTCTCAGTCGCTGTCTCTGTCTCTGTCTCTGTCTCTGTCCCCTTCCTGGCTTCCATCAGAGGCGAGCAGCTCTGTCGCCACTGCACCCTCCTTGCCATACTGCTCTGCCTCACCACAGGTCCAAAATCCACAGGCCAACCAGCCATGCACTGATGTGCTGCAACCTTTAAAGCCACGATCCTCTAGAAACTTTCCCTCCTCTTACACTGATATGTTAAAGAGGTATCCACATTCCCATGTTTACTGTAGCAGTGACCATGATAGCTTAGCTGTGGAATCACCCTCTGTGCCCACTGATAGATGGATAAAGAAAATGTGGTACATATGCACATTGAAATATTATTCAGCCATTAAAAAGAATAAAACTTTACCCATTTGTGACAACATGAATGGAACTGAAACATATTACATTAAGTTTGTAATAGGTCAGGCACAGAAAGATGAATCCTGCAAAAATTGAAGAAGCTGATCTCCCAGAAGTAAATAGTAGAAATTATCAGAAGCTGGAGAGGGTGGGATGCAGAGGGTTTGCTGAGGGGAAGGATGACAGATTTTAAAATTATTCATTTCCTTTTTGTCACATTTAAACTTTCCTTCCTTCTCTTTTCCCCTCTGCTGGAATTTTCTACTTTTGATACTAACACGTTGGTGACTATGCACATTAAGTAACATAAATTCACAGTAAGTGTTAGTGCTTTGCTCCACTTCTGTTTTTTGTAATACCTCCCCCAAAAATTTGAATTCTAGGACACAGAAAGTGGTATGATGATGTCACTTATAAATTTTAATTTCTGTGCCAGAAATATATCCACCAAATTGGAATAATTTTAATAATAAAGATTTTAAATATATACAGATATTAATTTTGCCTTCTAATTTAACTATCAAAATTATCATCAAGATTAAGATACTATATGTCTCATTTATTTTTTCAAAGTGGGCGTAAGGTATGAGAGCCTAGATATGATCTTCCCTGATGCAAGACTAACTGATGAATGTTCTAATCAAATAGTTTATAATAGGAAAAAAATTAGAAATAAATTCATCTTTGATATAAATGCTGCTGTTATTTGCATTCAGTACAACCTATTGCTGGTTTTGAGGCAAGAGAAGAAGTTGGCCCGGTTACTCCACAGGGACTCTGGCCGCTAACTCAGGACGCAGGGAACAGATCATTTGCACTCGGCATCACCTATCTCGTGAGCATTATGGACACCGAGGTCACATGAAACACAGACAGCCACCCTTTCTGTGCCATGGCAGAGTAATATCTCTGCAGAGGTACGAATAGCCACTGGCCAGATGGCAAAGCTTGGCTCAAGTTGGTTTTTTTGTTTGTTTGTTTTGCAGAGCCGGGGATTAAGCCCTTGCGCTTGCCAGGCAAGCACTTATTCTACTGAGCTATCTCCCCAGCCCATTGGCTCAAATTGTGCTCTCCTTTTTTAATCAGAAATTTCAAATTAATTCATACCTTAGTTCAATCATTCATTTGGCATTTGCCTCAACATTATGCGCCAGGTTCTGACAGACACATAAGCAGTGTGTAAGTGAAGTAATTTCTGGGATGTCTTTCTTTGCTCAGGAATATTTGAAAATCATACAGTAAATCAGCTATTGGTAACTTTAAATTCCTGATGCTCTTTGAAAATAATACTGTTCCGGGCTGGGAAGACAGTTCAGGAACACAAGGGCCTGCCTGGAAAGCGCAAGGTCCTGAGTTCGATCCCTAGTTCCACAAAAAAAAAAAAAAAAAAAAAAAAAAAAAAAAAAAAAAAAAAAAAAAAAAAAAAAAAAAAAAAAAAAAAAAAAAAAAAAAAAAAAAAAAACCTGCTCATATAATTCCTGAATCAATCAAATGATCTGCTAAAATATGGAATTAGGAAACAGCATAACTGCCAAAATTTAATGGGAAATATGTTCTGCATTATTCTTGATTAAAAAGAGTATAAAGTTGGGGGTGGTTTTACAGAAACTCAACTTATCAATAACTCAGATCAAAAAATAATGGTGCCCCCTTTCTCTGAGGCTTAACTGAAGAATCTAACAAGCTAAAAGACCTCAGAAGTAAAACCAATGTGGCTAAATCTAAAGACAAGGGTTTTAGAGATCATACTTTTTATTTATCCAATTGAAAAAATGTCTTAGGTAGTTAGGAAAATAAAACTAATGACACCTTGGACACTAACTACCTAAGACATTTCCTAAGAGCCAATGGCCCCAGAGGGATGTAATCATTATATACTA
>PVKN010036509.1:0-11427 GCA_004027915.1 Capromys pilorides | reverse complement strand
AAAAAGAAAACAACAATAATGAAACACATTCATCTCTTTCCTTTAAATTAACTAAGTGGATTGATGCAGTTTACCATTTTTCATTATAGGAAAAACTTTAAGCATCTAACAATTAATCATCCCAGGACAGAATAAACAGAGTGCAAAGAACCTTTTACTATTTCTTCCTGCTATTATAAGGCATAATAAATCACTAGAGAAGGAATACTTTTTGTCCATACTCTGATCAAATACAATCATAGAGCTTGCAATCTCCAGGACTGCAAATATGTTTAATTTTAAAGCAATGTAGAGGCTAAGAAGGACATGGGGAACAGAGTGTTATCTGTCCTTCTCACAGCAAAGCAGTTTTTTTAATACCTCCTTGTCTAGGCCTCTCTTGACAGGTGACCTTTCTTTCCAGGAGCTTACCTTGCTGAGGAGCAGTTTTACTGCCCTCCTGGGGATCACAAAGCTCTGAAGGAGAGTGAGAAAATAAACAGGAGGAGGGAGAGAAACCCAGGTGCAAAATAAAGTTTCTGCTAAGTTAAAGAGGGATGAGAAAGAGCATTTGAAACACCCAAGGGTGTCTTAGAACTTACTTCACATGCTACTTGACTTTATGGCAGAGAAAGTGAAAAAGCTTTAAAAGCCTGACTTCTGAGAACAAGCACTACATAAGGGACATATCTGCAATTTCTTACTAGGGTACCGAAAGTATTGTTGAAATAGTAGTGTTGACTATAACAATTAATGCACTATAGGTGGTACAGTTGGAGGATTCCAGCACATAGCATAGCAGAAGTCAAAACAGGACACAAATGAGTTGGAACGGCTCATTTCTGGAATAGTTTGTTCTGACTGCATAGGTGTGCTACTAATTTTAGAAAGATCAGAAACACAGACATCAACCACAGCAGATGTTAAATTTCCACCCTTCTTTCTACAGATTTGTGTCAATCTCTATTGTGTAAACCACTTTTTCCTGGAAGTTTTGAGAGGGTTTGGTGAGATAATGTATGTAAAAATACCTGTTGTACTGTTCACATATCTCATAACCTTTTATAACCATGACTGAGATTTGTTCCTTTCGTCGTCTGCTCTCACCACCGTTAGGAAGCATGGATAGATAGGGGATCGCATAATGAGGACATTCTGAGCAGCCTGCAGGTCTTGAAAGATACACTCATCCCAGTTGAGACAGTCTAGGATTCTTAATGAAGACCCCAGTGGCTCTGTGATCTCAGGCAGTGGTGCTAAGATCTCCTAGTCTTGATTTACTCATTCTAAAATAGGATCATAATCATTTATCATCCATACAGTTGTTAGAAGAGTTGCAAAAACCAATTAAAGTCATGTTAGCTTTAGAACCATCATCATTAGCATTAAGAGAGTGAGAAACTCTATCTTCTACTTTCTTGTCATTGGACTTAGAACGCACCCTAAGTCCAAGGTGATTCTACCATAACAGCTTTATCTTACTTATGTCTGCAGTGACCACTTTCCAAATAGGACCATATTTAGAATTTCTTTCAAATTAGGAGTTGGACTGAACTTTTTCAGGGGGAGGAGGCACAATTCAACACACTCAAGAAATCAGAAGTCAAGTACATAAAATGAGATGCCATGCTGTGGAATCCCACTATGATAAGTGCTCCAAAGGACAATTCAAACTGCATAAAAAAGATACAAATGATGGGATATACTCTTAGAAAGAACAGTGAATAAATACTTGCAGAGGTGGAAACTGAGCCAGTTCTTGAACGACATCATGAGAGTGTGAGCCCAACAAAGACAGAGGACAAGTGTTCCAGGCAGAGGGAAGAGCAGATACAAAGAGCTGAATAGAAAAGTCAAGAAATTTGAGGGGCTGGTGGCACAACAGGGATCAGGCTAGCACTCAAGAAAAACAAATAGAGGCAGTGCCACTCATGCATAGATTTTGAATTTTATTTGAAGTTTGAGTGAGAGCCAAGCCCAGGGTGAAAGCAACAGAGATATATTCAAGATTAAGGTAGACATTCTATTTTAAACTAAGCTCCAGAAGCAGACCTAAAGATTTAACACCATTATAATATCCTCAAGAAATTGGCTCTAATAAGGAGACAAAATTGTAAGAGCTATTCTTTGCCAATATTTGAATGAATTCATTTCCTGCTGCCATTTCTTTTCATCATCTTGCGCTTCACTGAACATGTCATGTGTTTGCATAAACGATCCCTTCTGCTTGCCTGCCCTTCTGCAGTGTGCCTGCTCCTTCTGCCGTGGTCTGTCTCTGGCTTGTGTCACTTCCCCAGACAAGGGCATTCACCTTTTGTTCATCCTCCAGGACATGTTTTTCCCTGGGCCCTTTACTTCCCTGTACCATTACCATCTGCTTACAGTCTGTCACCTTCATGGAACATGCCACACTCTATAGTTACACAGATGTCACGTTCAAGTCTGTAGCCCCAGAAATGTACACTAGGTACCAAAGAAACATCTGTTAAAGTGAATGAGTGGGTTTTTGTCTCAGACGATTTGATTTTATCAAGAGATAAATGGTAGGTAGGTAGACAGACAGACAGACAGACAGACAGACAGACAGACAGACAGACAGGCACAGACAGACAGACAGACAGACAGACAGACAGACAGATAGACAGACAGACAGACACTTTCTTTAGTTATTTCAGGAGTGGTTGGCAGAAGTTATCATCTGGACACTGACCATCCAGCCATTTTTCTATTGGTCCCCTAGAACTGGACTCAGTATTATATTTGTTGTCTCAGTATTAGATTTGTTTGAAGCTTGATAATGCTTCAAAAAGCAGCTGAGTGGTGGGTATTCTCCAGTTGTTAAGTGTGGACTAGCAGAAGCAGAGCAAGTCACATTGACCTGTCTAAGGCCTCTCACCAAATCCCAGCAGCAGAGCAGCCAAGGCTGAGTCACACTAAACTGGGCCTTCCCCGCACCTGTGAAGTCCTGTGCTCATCCAGGCATGCTATGATTGTCACACACATGAGCTGTGAAAGATGAGTAAAACCTGTGAAGTGGGCCATCAACCAAAACAGACAAATAAAAGCAGTAAAGAGCCTGCTTCCTTCCCTTCCACTGCTCCAGCTTGAATTAGCCAATAGCTGCCGACCTCGGTGATCCTTCCAGAGCAATGGAGTCTTGGACATGTTGAGTTTCTAGACGGTACGAGGCCACTTGCTTAGATTTTTCCTCATATAAATCTTGAGTAACTGAAGCTGTGTAAAGGCCTAATATTCCTTGCAATAAGAATACAGAATGGGTGCATCATAGGGAATGAGAAAGGATAAACATACTTGAATTATTTTAAACAATATGTTATCAAAAACTGGTGGAGATGAGAAATATTTCAGATGTATAACTGTTATGCTTTAAAAATAATTCTCCAAATAAATATTACATAGATCATTATCTAGAGCATCTGACTGAAGAGGTCTCATTACACAGCTAGAGGGAAATAAATTCACTGCAACCAGCAATGCTGGTTCTTCCCATGCTTGTCAGAGTTTGTATCTAAAATCCAGGTCTACGTCCAGTTACACTGGAAACGCAGTATGTCAGGTGTGTCAGTAGACACAGCTGTGAGCTCACAAATGATACCCTGCTAAAATGGACTGACTTTATGCTCAGAAAATTGGAAACAAAAGCATATCTTTGGTTTGTTGTATCTCAATATACTCCTGAAGTAAGTGAATACTTTCTGGCAAACGTGTCAAACCAAAAGCTATTTGTTTAATAAAGGGGTGAGAAAAAAATGTATGTTTCCTAATATAGGAAAAATGGATTTTGGGATCCCTAGTGTAACAATCATCTTTTGTTGATAAAGTCAATATTTGAGGCTGACAATTTATAAAGAAAATGTATTTATTTTGGTGCACAGTTCAGAAAGTGTGAGAATATGGGTGATACCAGCATTTGCATGGATGTTGGTTATGGTCCTGGGCTGCATCAACTCATATGGAAGGAGGAAGGAAAGTGGCCACATACACAGAGCACTGTCTTCAGGAGCCTGAGGGAGTCACCAGACTTGCTCTAGGCCAGCCTCCTGTCCCTGTCAGTCACCAGCTCCTGCCTAAACCAACCTAATGCCTTCTTCATAGTGGAGCTCCAGCCATCATACTCCTGCATCCTCTCTATACCTCTATATGGAGAATGAATCAAATTTCAACAGGAATTTCTATGAGAACAAACCACATATAAACCATGGCAAGTGAGGAAGGTGATTGGATTGTTCATTGCTTTTTGTGTTGGAATAGCCGTCAAGGGACAACTATGAAGGTGGACATCATTGTTGTTATTATGTAAATGGAATCATTCTTTCTAATATAGCTCTTTCATAGTAGGATGAGCTTTCTCCACAAGCATTTTAAGTACATTTGTCAATTGTCACCATATCTAATTTAGAGTGGAGGGCAACGCAGTCTAAAGGAATTAAGTGGCTTGTTCCAGTTCCCTAATATTTATATGTGTCAGGGATGAGACAGAGGCAAAGCTTCTTTCTATTTGGTTTACAAAAGAGTAAAAGGCTAAGGCTCCTGAGAGTGGCTGACCTTTCCCGCATAGGATACTAAATTTTCCTCAGACTGAGGAGCATTAGAAATGTCCATTACTGCTCCCCTAAACTTCCAGCTACCTTTTAACAACCCACAGAGTCTTCCAAAGAACGCTAATTCTGAAACATGTCTGCAGATGTCATTCAAAACAAAAAATAACCGAGGAGATTGCTAGATTCATCTAAGGTAAGCATAACTGTAAGTCTTACCATAACTATGTTAAATTTAAAAATGTGCATAAATTGATTTTCTCACACTAGGAAACATCAACAGGACTTTCAGTGCTTCCTTATACAACTGTTTTTATGTTTTGTTTTGTTTTTTCTAGCTAAGGACTTTGGCAGTTTTGTCGTTGACGATTGCAATGCACAATAGAGATGAACTTTCCTAGAGTTAACATGAACCACTCTCTAGAACGGAGTATTGTGACAAAACTTATGTCATTGCTATAGCTTTTTTCCACTGGGGCGTTAGCAGTGTTCTATTTCATACTCTTAAGATGGACAGAATGATCAGGAAAGTAAAATGTGTTCTTGGGAAAAGTAGAAATGAAATTGAAAGGTGTCACCATATTGCCTTATTCTTTAACATGGTCATGAAAAATATCTTTGCCCTACATAAAGTTGAGCCTCAAGACTTCTGTGATATTTCAGCAGCAATTTTATGGAAAAATTCTGCAAACTGAAAATTATGTACCTTAATATCTGGAAATGAAATAAACTAATTTGTCTTAGGCCATAGAATGAAAAATAGGACCTTGGCACCTGGTGGAGTCACACCCGCCACTTGGGGCCCCTGAGCACCACTTGCCCACGCTACCACTTACTGGGTCTGTGGGGCCACCCTTCTGAGACCACAAGGCAAGCATGGAGGCATTTTCATCCATTGTGAACACTGGGCTCAAAATAAAATGTCTCCAAAATGGCAGATGGGCATACCTAGATCTTTGGTATTTCACCTGCTTTTCTACATTTGGTAGTAATAAGAAACACAAGGCACAGAAAACGAGGCAGATTTTCCTACCCTAGGGAGCCCTGGGAAAGCCGACGCAGGACGTGTACACAAAGAGAGACGGGAGGGGCACACTGGCATTCATGCTGAGGGTTCTGGTCAGGAGACTGAATATAGGCTATTGAGGGGAAAAGGATCTATTATACTTTGCTGCAATTTTATTTATTTATTCATTTCTTTTCTTTTTTGCCGTATTTGTGCTTCTCAGGCAGGTGCTTATGCCACTGCTTATGCCACTGAGCTATCTCTGTGGCCCAAAGAATCCACTCTTCTGTTTTTATTATTGTTTTTATTTTTTCCATTTATATATTTGCATAGGGTCTTGCTACACAGCTCGGACTGTTCTTAGCCTTCCCAGCATTGTGATTACAGGCACGCAGCACCAGCACCACACCTGGACTCCGTCACGGGCTCAGCCCACTCCGAGGGCAGGGCAGGCACAGTGTGTGGGACCGAGGATCGAACCCTGTTCCCTGCAGTTGCTAAAGCAGGCGCTTAGTCAACTGAGCTATCTTGCTGTCCCTTTGTTTCAATTTTTTAAAAAATATGCTGGTCCTAAAATTGACTCAGTCTAGAAATGCCTTATAAACACAAGATTCTATGTTTTACTGGAAAGTGAAGTTACAAAGCAGCTTTGTTATGAACTCTGGGCATTTGGAAGCATAATGTCTGGGACCTTAAGTGAGAATAAATCTACATTTTTAAGGATTTGATTTATTCAAGTATTGCAAATCATATCTTACTAGCTTCATTAGTGAGTCTCCTGTTATGAAGAGGCATTAACAAGAAGAAATATCTGGGTCTAGGGCTAGAGACATGAGGCCATCTAGATATCATAATCCAAAGTGATGACTAAAGGAAAAGAACAGCTTATTGCCTATGCAGAGTTATTCTATAATAAATTAATTGAAACATGAGTCAAAGATTGTGTACATTTTTTTTTTTGCTAGATATCATAATGTTAAAGCCACGGTGATCAAAAAGCAATATGTAGCCTGTGAGTAATAGTAGCAATTCTTATTTTAATTGGCATTTATTCTCCGATAAAATATCTTTCTAAACCTTCATCACTCTAGGCATGTAGCTCATTGAATAACCATCTTAAGCTTACAATACTTTGCGTCTTTCTTTTAACTATTTACTTGGTGAGTAGCAAAAGCTTTAGAATCAGGTGTAAAATTTAGTTAGCTACTTTGGACAAGACACTTGTATTTTCTAAATGTGTTTTCTTTGTCTAGATCTGGGATATCAGAAGCCCCTTAAACAGATCTACAGATGTACAAATGGAGTAACTGCAAGGCTCTAGAACAGTAGATAGCATGCTACAGCAACCAATGAAACAGTGGAATAACAATACCAATAGACATTATATATAAGACAAGAGGAGAAATCAAAGCTTGTTCCAAATCTTCCACAATCTGAATGAAGAGTCTGAGTTACTGAGTCTAAACGTTTTCAAGTTGTCTTTCCTCAGGTGACAATACATCATGGACCTATTATTGCAGATACTAGCCACTGAAATTATATTCATTCATCATGCATATACCTGCATGATTTATTCACAGCTGGGTTTATTCAACAAACAACTAATGACATCTGTCCTTTAGGGAGTAAAGAGAAGACAAAACACACACCCCATGCTATGTGGAAGGACTTACGGGAATGCTGACAGAAAAGATAGAGAACAATGGCTCTGCAGGGAAAACCACTTCACAAAGAGTAGGAACTTATTGTGTTGTCTTCCCCATTGTCATTGTCATTGTTGTTATTGATGTTTTGGGAATTGAACCCAGGACTCTGCACATGCTAGATAAGCATTCTACACCTGAGTGCATTTGGCCTTTACTTACTATTTCCTGAAGCTAAAAAAAGGAGTAGTATTAATAACATTTCTTACAAAGACACTCTCAGCCCCATTTTACTAATGAGGAAATAAAGAACTTGAGAAAAGATATGTCATTGGTCCACTATGCTTAGATATACTAGACAGAAAGTTGAACCTAAAACTCAGGTCTATGACCTCTATCTTACCTTACTTACACTCCGTTCCAACTTTCCTGAACAAGTAAAGTTTAAGTTAGCAGAACAAAAAAGTGAAGCCATTTCTTACCTGCTGGAATTGCTTTTTATTTTGCTTCTTCATTGTTCATGGAATTGTAACCTCATTGATGTATTCCCTTACATGATCTACTGCCTTTTAATTTGACCTTTTCCTTACTAGTCAAATGATGCTCTTGAGAGTATCTCAATATCTTTTGTATGCAACATTACATATATATATTTTTTTCAAATAGAAGCAAATAATGGGAATGCAGATTGACTTCCCATGATGCTTCACTGGGAATAAAATTGAACTTTGATTCATTTGCTCTACCCTAATATACAATGTCCTGACCCTAAGGTCATGGTCCACTGGGTCGTTCCCTTCTTAAAATGAACTGTGTATCTGATTGTAGATTTACTGGTTCTGTTTATTTACCATAACTATGATTAAAGGCCCTCACAGAAAATGGACCAAAACTGCTTTTGCAGTTGAGACTTATTAAAATTTAAAGTACAGCCATAAATACATAAATGCCTGTTGTACATCAAAGTTATAAAAATTAAATGTTCACAAATATAGTTCATCTTATACAACCACAGACTCAGAATTATGTAAACTAAACAATCAAGGTTCTTATACTATCAAGAAAGCTTAGCTATTTCTGCAACATATATGTTGTGTGCATGTTAAATAACTCTTTTTGTAATTTAAGAAAATATTTTATTTGAGAATGTCAGCAATCTTTTATTCATAGCAAACTGCTGTAATATTAATTCCTAAAAATGGTAAGAAACTATCTAATATTATGATATTTAATGATCCACTTATTTACTTCACAAATCAACTTGATTTTTCATTCTTTGCAGAGGTTAATATGAGTATTTATGGAAAATAGCAAGCCTTAAATTCAGCAGTGCTTAAGGGAGTTTTGGCTAATAAGCACAACACTGCATGTTGCTGTGAAATATTTAGATCTGTGCCTCCACAAATAAACAATGAAACCTTATGTTGATTGATAGTAAATAGATTATACAACAGAATTAAGAAGGAAAAAATCATTGCTGGGGAAAATGGTAACACAATTGGAAACACATTTTGATTTGTTTTGGAAACATTTTTTGGTCTGGTGTTAAAGCTACTGAGCTATTAAATGGTGTGGGAAAAATAATAGAGCTCATTACAAGGAGCATTCTACTTTGGAACAGCCTGAGTTGGGAGTGCACACTTACTTGTTACATGCACTGAAGCAAGGCAAGGGAATACAAATTATTAGTGTGGCAATAACCCATCCCAACAGGGGGCTTTAGCATCCCCAGCACCTATTAGAGGAGCATTAGTGGGCACATAAAAAGACTGAGAGGTCTGTTTGTCACCCTTGATGAAACATGAAAAATAAGCTCTGAAAAGATGATTTCTGTTTCAGCATCCTTCCTTGACAAGGAGGATGGAAAAATTAAAGGAAACATCCATTAAAGATCAAAATGGAGAAAGGACTGAACAATAATTGCCCTGGATACCACTGAATTAATAAAGTCTATTTTATCCTTTCCCAGGACTGAAGACTAAGTAGAACTTAGGAATATTTTTATTTCTCTCTTTTCTCTTAAAACAATTAGAGAAACACATTCAAGGAGCTGCCTTTTGAATTTGGGTCATTTAGACTTCTGATGAACAATTTGGTTTCCATCAGCTGGCTTTAATAGGACAATTGAGGTGGTTTAATGTGCAGCATTTCTCGCAATAAAAAAGACCTGAAAAAAAGCACATTTTAAAGTAATTATAGTATTTATCACCATTACTAAGGAAAGAATGTTTAGTGTCATTGATTAAGCACTTAGTATTTCCCTAAAAAATGATAAGTAATTCACATGCATGACACCATTTAATATTTTATGTTGGTCTTCTTCCAAATAGTTAAAAAATAACAACAGCATCTGGCTTTGGATCGCGCTGTCTTCTGCTATTCATAAGACATGCATTAAAAAAGCAGTCCCATTTCCTGACTCAAGAAGTAAATTTATGGCCAGTGGATGTGTAAGGATAACACCATGGCAATGTTTAGTTCAGGATGAGATTACAGTCTGGCCTGTGTAACAGAATCCAAAGACTTTTCATGAAGCTATCTAATTTTGAGAAAAAAAAAATCCAGTCATGTACTGCTATTGATCTAGGGGTAGCAATTTTTTTTTCCTTTCGTTTTCTTTCCCTATAGACTACTCATTTCAATAGTTTTATTTATTTCTTTATTTTACTTTTTTGAAACAGGATCTCACTGTGTAGTACATACTGCTTCAAGCTCACTATGTAGCCACACTAGCATGGAACTCCCAGTAATCCTTTTTCCCCAGCTTGATGAATCCTGGGATTACAGGCGTGCACCAATATACATAGCCACTTTAATCACTTTAATAACAGTCTTTTTCCAAATCACTTGGTTTGCAAAAGAAATCAACAGCAGCTTTAACATATGCCTATATATATATTTTTTCACTTTTAAATTCATTTTATACTTCTCTTCCAAAGTTGCTGAACCCTAGAATATATAAAATTACCACAGTACTATCAAAGCTTCCAGGCAATGTTAGAAGAGGCAAAATGAATGATTAGGGTTTAAGTGGCTGCCACTAACATTTAATTTACAGAGGTAGATAAGTCAGTCAGCATGATATTAAAGAGCCACTGCTAAGAATGCACCCATGTATACCGACATTGAGTGGCTCCCCGCCTCTCTTGGGGTCGTTTGTAGACATCACTTCTAACTAAAATAATGTTCACTGCATGTTCCTTCTGAAATTTAAAAACATTCATCTTTAAATACCTCTGATATAATGGCGTGTAATATTAGTGAATTTTATATTGACTTTTATTTTATTTTTGTATTTTAGATAAGGGTCTACAGAGTGTTCAGGGTCTAACTACTAGGTCAGACTCATAGTGATCCATCTGTGTTCAGCCTCCCAAGATCTGGGATTACAGGTACACACTGCCATGCCCAGTCTCAATTGCAGCTCAGCACGCTCTGGGGGCTCGAATCCTCTGACCCAGCACCTGCCTGCACGTGCTTTAATCTGATGAGCCATTTGGAGGGCCCTTTGTGATGACTTTTAATATTAGACCCATTTCAGAATCAAACTTTTTAAAATACTTATTACATATTAAATAGAGTTTTTCTGAAAGTACACAAAAAGTCATGAATAAAACATGTGGTTTACTCTGTGTGTGTTCTACATAAGGCCTTAGCAATGACAATAAGAGGAAACCTCTCTGAGAAGCATTTTATGTTTTATAACTGGAGAGGGTGTGGACACACAACAACCTAAGTTTACATCAACAAACCTGAGATCTTAACTCAGAATAAAAATGTCATGGTCTGAAATTTATTTCAAGCTCAAGATATCGAAGTGAACAAAAATACTTTCACATTTATATTCCGCCTCTTAACACTCGTGCAAACACACAGAACCCAAAATATCTTCTGCAATTATCTTAATTACTGCTACCTTTGATTTTTCTTACAAGAGTAATGCATTTGAAATTGTAATTTCTCATTAATGTCAGCTATATTTGACTGAATTTTAAAAAAAAAATTACTTCTTTGTTGGTTAGTATCATGTTTTAAATGTTTAATTCGATGAATAGAAATATAAACACTATTTCTATCTCAAAATATAAAACGTTAGAGGTTTATAATTTTGCAGTGGTAAAAACTGATATTTTTAGAAAGGGATGTATTTTCTTGCAAGCATATTTGTATGTACTGGTAGAAAAATGTATATATTACAAATGCAAAATGGCTTCTCTCATTTTAATTTCAAGCATGCCTT
>PVKN010036508.1:0-11429 GCA_004027915.1 Capromys pilorides | reverse complement strand
TGCTGGGTGATCAAGGGCAAGTTAAGGCCCGACCTGTATAATAGATCATTCATCTTTTGTATCTTACAGGGTCAAATCCCCTCAGAATTATCTTTGAAACCATGTACAGTGCTTTGTAGAACTGTTGCCAGTGTCAGCCATTGGGATGAGTCACGGCCATTGCTTGACCAGTTTGCTCTCTGTGAAAGCCTGAGAGAATGTCCTCTCTCTAGGTGACTCTCCTTAGGCACACTATACTTCATTTATCCGTTTCCTCTGAGGTCCCTTAATCTCCTTGAACAGAAAATTTGGGAAACTTCTGAGTTATAGGATGGTACAGCACAGGTTCTCTTTTTTGTCCTGAGTCCTCACTGACCTTGAAGGGATAGGGCCAAAATATTGGCTATCCTCATAACCCTTCTTTTCTCCAATTTTTGGACTGTTAATTTACATTCTCAAACCTCCAGCAGAAAAGCTTCATGATACTATTACTCTATAACATAGATAATTGAGCTTAACATCACTGTCTTTCTGAGTATCAAACATCTTACACTTATCTTGCAATTGATACTTTCTGCCAATCATTGATATTCTAATAAATCTCTTTAGAATTTGATAAAAGCATTTGCACATTTTTACACAGATATTTAGAAATCCAAGGATGTACAAAACTGTAGCCTATCAAGCCATTTCGAGTTAAGTTTTTATACATGATGTGGCAAGTGTATTAGTCTTAGTTTCCTATGACTGTGACCAAATAAGCTGCGGCAATCAACTGATAGGAGTGAGATTCACCTGGGCCTGTAGTTTCAGAGGTTTCCATTATTGTTGCATGGCTCCCTCTGTTCTGGGCCTGTGGCAAGCAGCCGTGGGGAGGAGGGGTGCAGTGGTGCAAAGCTGCTCACCTGCTCACCTGGTGGCTGCCTGGAATCAATCTGAAGGGAAAGGAAGGTGCCAGGGACAAGATGCGCCCTTGCAGGGCTTGCCCCAGTGACCTACTTCCTCTGGCTGGGTGCCACCTCCTGGCGTTCTCTCCACCTCAGTAACCTGGTAGACCAGGGCCCTGCAAAAGATTAATCCACTGATGAGGCCAGCGCCCTCACCAACCAGTCCTTTCCCACTGCTGACTGGAACAGACCTGCAGCACACGATCCAAATTGTCCTAGAAAAGAAGACGCCAACTTCATTTTTTTGTTTGTTTCTGTATGGCTCCTTGGTACTCTCGGTGCCATTTGTTGAAGAGTTTAACAAGGGAAGGAAAATGCCCAGCTGGTCCCCAGAGGACTCCGAGGCTTAGTGTGTGGCAAGGGGGGCTCTGTCTGAGTGATGTAGGAGCCTGAGATTCGAGCTCCTCAGCCCATGGTGATGGATGGCAAAGGACCCGAGCTTCCACTGGGTCATGTTGAGGGAAGAGATCATTGGGGTCAGATGAGAAGCACATGGCCTTCACTGGGCCGCTTCATTTCTGTGTGTTATTTACTAACAGGCATTTGGGGACAGAAGTCCTCACTTAGGCTTGTGTGTGCTGCTTCGTCAGTGAGGTGCTCTGGGCCCGCTGCACACATCTGCTCCTCAGGCGGGTGTATGGAGCCTTCACCGTGCAGCCGTGTGGCAGGGCTGACAGGGCCCTGTGTCTGCTTCCTGATGACTTCCAGAGGGATCCAGCTGCAGGCCCGTCTGAAAACCTTTGTATATGTGCAGGAAGTCTACTACAGCCTGCTGGTCAGACCTCATTTCCTTTCAGTTGCTCGCCTTCTTCCCTCCTGGGCATCTGGCCTGTCTTGTCAGGGTTCAGGGAGCTGCTGGGCTGGTGCCCTCCTGTGGGCCATTGTTAATCTGTCTGACCAGGCAGTGGAAGGCAGGAGACAAGAGGGGGAGCCCCCGAGGATTAGAGGGTGATGCTGAGAAAGTCAGGATTTCTAAAAGTATCTGGCTGAAGCCGTGGCTGCTTCCAGCAGCTAGAAACAGCGGTGTGTGGAGGGCCACACTCCACGCACACTTGTGCCAGCTTCCTTAGTAGAAAAGTATGTTTCTACCCCAGGGTTCTCAAGGGTGAAAGCTAACAGTAGAGACCACGCACTTACAGAAAGGGGCGGAAGCATGTAGTGTGGAAGCCAACTGCTTAGCACCTCTGTGCCACCTTCCTGACCTGTATGGGCACTGGAGTTGGCAAGTCCTTGGGGTGTGGAGAATGTTAATTTAAGAACACCCCCAAAGGCATATATATACATGCATACATACATACATATGTGTAGGTGAGAAAGTTTTTCTAAATAGGCATAAGAAAGAAAAACCGTAGGGCTGGTGAGATAGCTCAGTGGAGTAAATGCCTGGTTAGGCAAGCGCAGGAACCAGGGTTTGATCCCTGGCACCACATGCTGTACCTGGGCACTGAGCCCGCCACCGAGACCTGGCATGATGGCACACACCTGCAATCCTAGTGTGGGGAGGCTGAGAGAGGAGGATCACTACAAGTCTGAGCTGTATAGCAAGACCTTATACCAAATACATAAAAAAAGGAAAAATCATAAATCAATTTGACATCATCAATAAAATAGCTTTGAGAAACATCTGTTTAAAATAAAGACAATAGGGGACTACCCGCTCAGGGACCCCCTTCTGTCTCTGTCTTGGACAGGAGCTTTCTTTCTCTCAATAAATATATTCTGCTGATAAAAAAAAATTAGAAATATAAAACAAACACAATAACTGGAAAGAATTTTAATACAAATGAAGAAAGATCAGCTTTCTTAATATATAAAGAGCTTTTGAAAATCAATAGCAAAAATAATAAAGACTAATAATAGAAGTGAAGATAAGATTTCTTTTTTAAAAATGTATTTAGTACAGAGTTTGCAGGGTCTTACACATATTGGTCCCCAGTGATCTTCCTGTTTTCAGCCTCCCAAGTGCTGGGATTCCACCACGCCCAGTCTCAATCGCAGAGGTGGCGGGGAGACGCAGAGGCAGAGGTGGGGCCAGCATGGCATGCAGGGAATTGAACCCAGTCCCTACATCTGCCTAAGCAGGCCCTTTAATTCACTGATCTATCTGGCTGTTGGCTGGCTTGCTTGCTTTCTTTCATACGTTTGTTTGTACTAGGAATTGAACTCAGGACCTTGGGCTTGCCAGGCAGGTGCTTATGTTGCTGAGCTATCTGTCTGGCATTTAAATGGGCCAGTTTTAGGCAACTAGTTACATGAAAGATGATTAACCTCACTTCAAAGAGGAAGCCAAATTAGGCAAATGAAGTTAGATACCATTAAGAATATGTCAAAACAGTAACTGGAAATCGATGGAGAAAGCTGTCTAGGATAATGGAAATAGCGTGATTCTTTATTCTGGTGAATTGGAAACTTGCTTTATGATTATGTACATCAGGCCGTGTGTGTGTGTGTGTGTGTGTGTGTGTTTGTGTGTGTGTGTGTGTGTGTGTGTGGTGCATGCCTCTAATCCTGTAATCCTAGCTCCTTGGGTGGCTGAGGCCCGAAGACTGCCAGTTTGAAGCTGAGGTTAGCCCACACAATTTAGCAAGACCCTGTCTCAAAATTACAAGTGGATAGATAGGGATATTGCTCAGCATGCAGCAGGGCGAGCACCTCAAATCAAATCAAAGCCCACATTCACAATTACATGCAAATGTCCATATCTCAAGTTTATTGTAGAAAATTTGGACAAATTTAGTTGTCCATCAATGAAGGGCTACTATAATTCCTTCATAAAAAGGAATATTGTGAAGCCTTTAAAAAAAAGCAGCCTGACAGCATTAGTAGTGTAATTTTTTTAATTTTATTTTTTCATTTATATATTTGGTACGGGATCTTGCCACACAGCTTGGACTCACAGTGATCCTCCTTTCTCAGCCTCCCCAGCACTGGGATTACAGGTGGGCGCCACCATGCCTAGTCTCGGTAGCCAGCTCAGTGCAGGGCCAGCATAGCATGTGACACCGAGGATTGGACCAGGCTCCTTGCGCTTGCCAGGCAGGTGCTTAGACTGCTGAGCTATTTCCCTGGTCCTGATGGTGTAAATTTTAGTTATATAAGCAAGTGATAGGCAGCATGGGTGTACATATGTGGAAGGTCTCTATGCTCCCGGGGAAGTAGCTCTTAAAAAGATGTGTATAAAACTGAAAATGGTGGTGGCCTGAGAAGGGCCAGCAAGGTAGGCCACTTGGTAGGTGGGATGTGAAAGAGATTTTACACTCTGTTTACTTTTATGTTGTGGGTTTTACATGAAATTTGCAGCTTTATGTTTGTTTCTGCTTTGTCTTTTTATTCCTTTTTAATTTCTTCGATTAAAATTTTCATTCTATGTTGGAAGCATTTTTTTTTTTTTTTTTTAACAGTTAACTACCCTGAAAAATTCCATGGTGACAGAGTCCAATATTTGTATGTTTTTGAGACGGATTTTGCTATGCAGTCCAGGCTGGCCTTGAGCTTACTTTGTAGTCCAGGCTGGTCTTGAACTCTCAAGGATCCTCCGGCCTCAGCCTCTTGAGTGCTGGAATTACAGGTGCTCGGTCCACTTCCACTCTAGAGTGTGACGTTTATAAAATATAGAGTTAAATAGAAAGACCAGTTTAAGAGCTGCAAAATCAAGATGGAAACAAAACCTCAGAATTTCATGTCTGGTTTTAAGTCACTGTTATTAAATAATGGTTAAGGCAAGGGCAGATTACAGGATTCTAGAACGTTGAAATAGAAAACTCAAGTTATCTTAAAATAAGTTGGTGTATGAATAGACATTGCTCCTGATAGGAGGACTGGCTTGCTCCTGCTGGGAGGGAAGGAGTTGGTGGCTTCTATCTTGGCGACCAGCTACCTACCTCCTATGCTTACTGCTTGCCAGATGGCGGCTCTGTTGGGAGGACTTAGCCAGGTGCTTCTTGGATTTGGCTTTTTGTTTTTTTTTAGCAGAGGTTGGAGTCTCCTTGATTTTGCTGCCTGTGCAAGCTTCTCCCTCCTTGCTCTCAGGTTGTCTAACACACAAGCTGTCCCTCACTACCCTTGTTTATCCATGGCTTTGTCTCCTACCCCTGTCGCTTTCCTTTAGCTCTCCTGCCTTTGGTTCTTGATTTCAGTGTAAACCTGTGATGTTCACTAACTGCAGTTTTGTAACTTTAGTTTTATATATTTATTTATTTTTCTGGAGTCAGGGATTGAACTCAGGCCCTTGCATTTGCCAGGCAAGTGCTTATTCTACTGAGCTATCTCCCCAGCCCCCCAGTTTTGTAACTTTAGTTTCATAATTCCTTCCATTATTTGAGGATAGCGGTCTGTTTTATCAGTTTACTTTTTTAATTTTGCTTACTAGTTTTAGATGAAACAAAATAAAAAAGAAGATGCAGTTAGGTAGAACATGAGTTCTGTTCTAAGAAGCCCTGGTTCCGACTCCCCAGAACTTCAGGCTCACCTAGGGCTATTGGTTTCGGTGTGTACCCTGCCTCTGAATGTATGCCTGGATACATTCAGAAAGAGCTCCTGCAGAAGTTCACTTCTTCCCACTGGAAATTGTGCAGTGGAGGATTTTTGCTGAGGACTGGAAGGGCAGTGACCATGGGTGGTAGAAGTGAGGGTCCAGGAGAGGACAGTGGGCTCCAGACCCCGTGTCGTCTTAGGTGGTTGTGGCAGGAAGGGAGTGAGTATAGGGATATGGTTGCTTTTTCCCCCCCTGGACATAATCTTGTAATTATTGATGTTCTGTGGTGCTCTTTTGTTTTAATCATGATGTGTACGTCAGTCATAGTTTTATGCAGTTACATAGAAGTGGAGAAACTAAAGGAACATGAATCATGATGAGATCTAAAAATTTTTTTTTTTAAAAAGCCCCCCAATGGACTTTGCGGAAATGGTATATGAAATGGAAGACTGAGGCGTCTTCAGAGAAGTTTCCATTGGACTTATACTTTGGGGCACCACTGTCTCATGCACATTTTGCCTAGTCATCCTTCTGTGGAATGGAAGTTAGTACTGTTTGTAGTGAGGGGGCTACAGCAAGAGGCTGCTGCATTGTGTGAGATGCTGCGGAGTGGCAGAGCCAGAGCTCACACAGGGTCTCCTGTGCACCCAGCCTGAAAATAAAAAGGCTTGTGGTGGCCACTCTTGCAGAGTGTGAGGGGCATTTCCGTGACTTCACAAAAGCTCTATAAAGTTGCACCTTGCCCACATGCAGGCTGATAGTTGCTGTTCCCTTGAGGAGCTTGGTGCCCCTCAGGTCTGCCCGGTGCATGTGACGGCCATGAACCAGGAGTTTGGTGGTGGTGCTCGCAGGTTCTGGAGAGCAGTGCTGTAGTGAGGGTAGGCGGGGAGTGCCAGGGACAGTTCTGCCGAGAAAGGGACCACAGAGTGTGGTGATGCGTCTTCAGGGACTAACGCTGGTGTGAGAGAAAACCCATCTGTGAGCGGCAGTGTGCTGAGATAGAAGGTGAGGAAAATACTGTGATCACAACAGAAGAGTTGAACCCATCCACTAGAAAGTATCTGGCAGGTGCGTTGCCAGACACTTGGGGCTTAAAGCAACACAGATTTATTATCTTTCCACTGGAGGCCAGAAAAGCGAAATCTAGGAGGCTGGAAGAGCTGGATCTCCCCGGAGGGTGGGAGGGGAAGCACACCTTGCTTTCTGCCTGCCTTGGGGTCCTCCCAGCCTCCACTCATGTCTCCATTCTGTCTCCATGCGGCTTCTGCCCTCTGTCTTCATATTTTTCCCCTTTCATTTATTTTTCAAGCTCAGGATGCCTTCACCTCAAGATACTTACCTTGCAAAGGTCTTTTTTTGCAGGCTCAGTCATGTTCCAAGGTTGTGGAGTTTAGGAATGGCCATATGTTTTGGGCTGGCGTAAACAGTTCAGTCTGTTATGGCCTGTCCTCTGGTCATCCCGTCCCCATAATACATCAGCCTTATCCCAGTTGGCTGTTAATTTGTAGCTGGTTTGTAAGGGTGAAACATGGCAAGCCAAGTGACAGGATTTGTGGAATGATAAAACAAAAATCCAGGAAATAGGTGGCCATTTTTTGTTGCAATAGTACTAGAGAATGAGCCCGTGGCCCTCAAGCCAAGCGATGTCTCTAGCTTCCTTTTAATATATATATATAATATATATTTTAATGAGCAAAACATATTTATTGAGGGAAAGCTCCTGTCTGAGAGAGACACAGGATGGGGGTCCCGAGTGGTTTAATATTTTTTGAGGCATAATCTTGTTAAGACAGTTGAGTTCTCCAAGCTGGACATGAACTTGCGATCCCCCTGCCTCAGCCTCAAAGAGTGCTGGGATTACCGGGGTGGGCGATCATGCCCAGCTAAGAACAGCCTTCCTTCGCCACCAGATGCTGCCCTTTCGCGCCTCCGGGATTTGCCGTTGCTGGGTGTTGTCTGTTCACCAGGCTGTGCCGTTACAGAAGCAGCGGGAGACACACACTCCTGTGTTTAAGATGACAGAGAGCTAAGGGTTTTTGGACAGGTTTGTCTCCCAGCTTTCCCCCTTCACACGGACGCCTCTTTCACTTGGCTGTAGCTGTAGTGTTTGTGCCAGCCTGCTGGCCGTTTGGTCCTGGTCCTTTCGCCTTCCCTGATCTCTTGCGAGCCTGCTGTCTGAGCAGGGTGTGGGAAGAGGCTGTGGTTCTTGCTGCGTGTTCTTCTGCAAGGACCCGGCCGGCTCACAGCATAGCAGCCCTGCAAGTGTAGCGGTCGTCTTGTGCCACGGTCAGGAGTATCACAGCAGCTCCTTTCTCACCCAGATACTGTGGCATGAGCTTCCCATACCCCTTGTGTCCTTAGACACCATGTCTACTAACAAATGGTCTCGTTGCAGGGAAGCAGCTGGGACCTAGCTTTCTCCATAGTAAAATATTTCCCAGCACAGTGGACTTCTCTGTGCCGGAGCCTCGGGGGGAGTCGGAGCTTGGCTGGGCTTTGCTGTGCCTTGTGAGGCGGGAGAGCCCAGGAGCGAGTCTGGGCACCCAGGAGTCCTGCGGAGGGATTTGTGCTGTGAGGGAGGCTGTGTGGTGCTGAGCAGCACATGTCCTGGAGCGCGGGCATGGACCTGCCCCAGCTGCTTTTGAAATGTGTGATCTTAGGCCAAGTCATTTAATCCACCTGTGTGTGACTCAGTTTCCTGTTACATAAGATGGCAAATAATAAGGTCCTTTTCATAGGTAGCTGTGAGGATTTTGTTGGCTTCCTTTATCTGTTGGGCCTGCATCCGTGGTTTCCGACAGCCTTAGACTGAAAATATTAAGATGTGTCAGGCACATGGACCAGCATCCCAGATAAAGGCCGTCATTATGTATTGCAAAGGGTACTAATAAAATATTAAAAATAACATAAAAATTGTATCTGCAGTATGTATAGGCTTCATCATTCCCTAAACAGTATAGTTTATCTATTTGTGTAGCATTTATAGTGTTATTAGGTATTACCAGCATATGAAGATGATTTTTAGAGCAGACAGACGATATATATAGGTTGAATGCAGTACTGTGTCATTTTATGTAAAGGACTTGAGCATCCTCTGGTTTTACTGTCATCCATGGAGTTCCTGGAACCCGTCTCCTTCTGAGGGTGGGAGATGTGTCTGTCTGACACCTTTACTTACGACAGTTCCTGTGTATAGTGCGTTCTGTGTTGTGTGAGCTATCGTTTGATTCTGAGCCTGTTTAATACTTAAGCGCTGCTGACTATAAAGAGAGCCAAAACAAATGTAGTTTTAGGCATTTAGAAATATTTTTGCTGGGGAGATGGCTCAGTAGAATAAATGCTTGCCTGGCAAATGCAGGGACCTGAGTTCAATCTCTGGTGCCGCAAAAAAAAAAAAAAAAAAGAAAAGTTTTTCTTTTGTTTTTTTCTTCCCCAGTACTGGGGTTTGAACTCAGGGCCTTCCTATAAAGCTACATCACTAGGCCTTTTATTTTGGGATAGCATCTCTCTCAGTTGCCTAGGCTTGGTTTGAATTTGTAATCCTCTTGCCTCATCCTCTCAGAGTGCTGGGATTATGGGCATGTGCCACCATGCCCAGTTTTATAGGTGAAGTTTTTAAGAATTCTTTTATAGCAGTGAAAATTTCATGAGTTTGTTTGATCAGTTCACCAAAATGACCTGGGAACCTTTTCCTGTTGATGAGTATCAATCACCAGACTTTTTCTCAGCTGCAGTTTAAGCCCTGGGCTTTTAGACCAGACTACTTTTGCAGTACCTGCTCTAGGCCAGGAAGTAAAACTGGGAGCTTTTGCGCCCATGGGGAGCTTTTTATCCTGTGCTGTTCCTAGTCTTTCGGTCGCCCTCCTGGGTCTTGCGTCCTGTATGACCTTGCTGTGAGGCTCAGGCAGGTGCTGGTGCAGGTGCTTTAACTTTATTCTGACAACCTTGGAGTAAAGAGGCAGAGGCTGGCACAGGACAGGGAGGTGCTCAGGGGCCTGGGGACCTTGGCCTAGGAAGGCGCTCCCCTCCCTGTCTTCATGCTGACCTACAGACCAACCGACCGCCGTGCGGTGGAGATGAGCAGTGGCAGTGTCCTTGTTTGGCAGAAGGGCTGGGGTGAGCTCTACATCTGTAAGAAGAGAATGACACGTTTCCTCGAGTCTTCTCATAACGACCCTAGTCTTTTCCCAAAGGGCTTCTGCCTGACGGCCTAACACCTCCTGACGCTATCACGTCAGCGAGTATGTTTTAGCTTTAGCTTTTGGAGGCACGTTCAGGCTTTGGCCGCAGCTTCTATCTCACTCTTAGCCCTGTGGCCATTTGAATTTCTGGCTCTTGTGGCTTCTCTCCCTCCCTCCTGCCCTTATCTGCTGAAAGTTGGCTGCTTTTGCTCCAGCTGTCAAGTCCTTATTCCAGCCAACAGGAAGCGAAGGACAAAGAAATTAATTATTGAAGGAGTCTAGGAAGACGCTGCTAATAACTTCTGCTTATTTAATTGAGCAGAATTTAGCATGGTCAGACGGTGCTGTGAGGGAGGCTGGGAAATGTCATATGCCCAGCTAAAACTCAGACGACTAAAATCTGGGCACACAACCAGCTGTCTCTACCTTGCACTTTGGGGACGGGATCTCTTGAGAGCATAGCCTGTGTGAAGGCTAATGAATGGGTAAGGTCGAGGAGCACTGATTGGTTTTGAAATCTACTGTTTGAAGAAGAAAGGGTTCCTCCTGATAAATTCAGACAGTGCGTTCTGGTGGCAGGTTTAATGAGCACTTGAGCTGCCGAGTCCTGCCAGACTCTAGGAATAAAGGCTGAGTCACAATATCAGGCCTTGGGCTTGAAACAGCCTCAGGTTTTGGATGGACCGGTGGCTGCTTTTGATGTTGGAGGCCCTTGCTAGGCAGCAGGTTAGTGGGTTTCTAATTTTGATCCTGTGCTCATGCATGTGTAGTGGGAAGGAGGGAGATCCTCAGCAGCATGTGTCCCTGGGGTTGGTCCACGACTCCAAAGTAAGTACCCCGTCTAAGTGATTCAGGGGCGCGCTCAAGCGTCACTTCCCTCTTGCTGCTCCGTGGCCTGTTTGATGTGGGCTAGTCAGCAGGTTTTGAACTTTGTTCTCAGTTTCACCCAGAGCAAATTACTGGTGCCTTGGTTTTCTCATGCCTGTAAATTAGAGCTTCTGAGCCAAGTGGGGGTGCGGCCTCTGTCCCCAGAGGAGTGATGCGATGTCTGGGGGCCGCCGCAGTTTTCTTTGGGGATGGAGATCATGAAGGCTGATGAGGGGCTTCTGACCTGTGGTGGTGGTGGCGGGGAGAGCCACCCTGGGGTCACTGAGGTGACTTGGCTCCAGTTGAAGAGCAGAGGAGCTAGGTGGGCTCTTCCTGGCTGAGCAAGACTAGGCCTCCTTGCACCACCAGCTGTTGGGGCTGGTGGAGTTCAGAGCAGCGGGAGCCTAAGTCCACAGGCCAAGAAGGGCAGGAGGAGCAGTGAGCTGTGCACCTCCCCAGAGCTGGGCGGCTCTGTCCAGCTGGGCTGTCGTGGCTCGGATCTCCTCCCTGATTCCGTGCAGCTCTCTGAGTGTGACAGATGGATTCCAGATGCTGGGTGGGTAGCCTGGGCCTGGATTTATGTGTGAGGTGACCTGTGGGAAATGTCACCCATCCCTTAGGGACGTACCCAGCCGGGAGCCTTCCTGAAGGCAGGTGCAGCTGCTGAGCTGTCAGCCTGAGCCTGCTCCAGGTTCTGAGCAGTTGGGAGTCGGGTGGAGGGGCCACGCAGGTGCCCATACTCTGCTTGTGTAACCTCACTCACACTCTGCAGCATTGAGGTTGCACCTGAGGCCCTCCAGGCTGCGATCCTAGCGCACCTGGGCTGTAGAAACAGTGTGGTGGGATGACGCCCGGCCCGGCTTGCTCAGCCATCTGTTGTCAGACAGTGGTTTTAAGGAAGGAGCCTTTCTACAGCAGCTCAGGGTGTTGTGCGAGCTCCTCCTTTGTCCCTTAGAGAACTGGCAGGGCCTGGTGATCATC
>PVKN010036507.1:0-11436 GCA_004027915.1 Capromys pilorides | reverse complement strand
CATCCTTAGGCCAAGTCCATTTACCGCTCTGCCAGCTCCCAATCTTCTTGAATCTGCTTTTGCCTTGCTTTGTGGTACTCCTCCCTCCAGCACTTAGAGCAGAAGCCCTGCCATGCCGGGTTGCCATAGTAACCACATCCTTTCTTGCACAAGAGCTCCGACTGATCCACATGAATTCCTCGGCGTTCAGATTTAAGGCTCATCTTCTTCCTGCTAATCAAGGGACAAACAAGTGAAAATGAATTCCTTATCATTCTATTAACTAAAGTCACAGCAAATATGAACAAAAACATGCCTAAGTCCACAAGGGTCAAGCTGGAAAGAAGACGAAGACAGGAGGAACGACGTAGGAAAATGTTAATAAAGTCATAAATTCTCAACATAGTTCTATCAATAAAAAATTTGCAAAACACTTTTTTGCTTATTCTCTACTCAAAATACAAAGAATACATAAGAAAGGACTAACACTGGATTAAAGATCTAAACATATAATCACAAACTGTAAGCATCATAAAAGAAGCCATTGGGGGAAGCTTCCTGATCTTAGATCTGGCAGTGACTTGTTGGATTTGACAGCAAAAGCCAATGGACAAATGGGACCTCAAACTTAAAAACTTCTACACAGCAGAGGAAGCATTGACAGAGTGAAAAGTGGAATGGAAGAAAACACTTGCAAACCACATATCTGAAAAGAGTTAATTTCCAGCATATATAACTCTGCAACAATAAAAAGACAAAGGACTTGAGCAGACTAGTCTCCAAAGAAGACAGAGAAATGGCCAACAAGCTGGGCATGGCGGCACATCCCTGTAACCCAGTACTCAGGAAGCTGAAGCAGGAGGATTGCCCTGAGTTGAAGGTCAGGATGGCTACAAAGTGGATTCAAAGCCAGCCTGAACTGCATAGTAATACTCTGTCTCATAAAAACAAAAACAGACAAAGAAATGCTCAGGCCCAGCCAGACAGTTCACTGCACCAAAGCACCTGCTTTGGCAGAGTGCAGCAGCTGGGGTTCAATCCCTAGCCATACCGGCCCCGCTCCCAGGGTGCACTGAGATGGTGACTGAGAGTGGACGTGGTAGCAAGTGCCTGTAATCCCAGTGCTTGGGATTACGACTACAGTGTTACTCCCCTTACAGCAGAAAACAGGATCACTATGAGTCCAATCTACATGGTAAGACCCTGTAGACCCTGCCCTAAATTCATTAAAAAAAAAAAAAAAAGAAATAGTCAACAGATATATGAAAAGACATCAGAAGACTAAGCATCAGGGAACTGCAAATCAAAATCATGATGAGCTATCGCCTCACACCTATGTTAGGATGGCCACTTTCAAAAGAAAGTGGAAAAAAACATGTCCTTATGAAAATGTGGAGCAATGGGAACCCTCCTCACTCTGAGGGAATATAGTGTGCCAGCCACTATGGAAAACAGTGTGAGCATTCCTCAAAAAAAGTAAAAATAGGGCCCACTCCAGAGATGCATGCCTGCAACTTGACAGGTTGAAGCAGGAGGGTCACCTGAGCCCAGGAGTTCAAGTCTAGTATGGGCAAAACAGTGATCTCCGATCTTACTTCGGAAAAACAAAACACAAATTAAGCACAGACTTGGCCATGCAACCTGATAATTCCACTTCTGGTGATGATTCTGAAAGGACTGAAAACAAGATATCAAAATGATATTTACACACTCATGTTCACTGCAGCATTATTCACATTAGTCAGAGGTAGCAGCATGCTACATGATGCGTAAGTAATGCTACATATATTATCTATACATATATGTATGCCACATATAAACTGTACTATATATATATATAATTTAGAAAACAGTCACATGTTATAAAACGTATGAGGCTTGAGGACATCATTCTAAATGAAACGAACGAGTGCCAAAAGACAACTACAGTGTTGCTCCCCTTACAGTGGACAAACTCTTAATGACGGTACAGAGCAGAGGTAGCAGATGCAGGGCTGGCTGGGAAGGCACAGAGCAGCAGTGGTGCGGTGCGGACAGAACATCGGGCTCCCTGAAGGAAGCAGTTTCAGACCCCACCACACACACTAACACATGAGAACAGCTGGGATGGAAGTCCCGTGTTCCACGTTCTTTACGAGAAAAAGTATATTCCCACATTATTTAAAGAAAGAATACATCCTTCTTAGCTGCTAGAAGGGCTACAGTTTTGTTGAAAGGGACAGAGTACACTCAGAATACTAGCAGCTATGTCCAACTAGCAGCCAATGGTGGCAGTGGGACCCTGGGCAGTAGTAACATGGCCTGGCAAGGTCACAGACTTGTACAGAATTGTGTGACTGTCAGTCATATTTCAGGACCCACTGTGCAGGGCTCCAGCAGACTGGGCAGGTGAGCACACACAGAAAGTGTGCAGTGGGCGTGTAGTACTAAGTCCACTGCCTACACAGACTACACAGTCAGAGAATGGACCCTGTGTGAGCAGAGGACACCACAATGTGGCGTGTCAGCAAAGCACTGTCACCACCAGTGACGGTACTTCACACGCCCCCCATGAGTGTCTGTGTGCATGTGCGTGTCTGCCAAGACAGCCATTTGTTGTTATTAAGCAGATGTGTAAGTTTTCTCACATAATCACTGAACTTGTGATTGTGTTAGGTCAGAAAAATAACTGAATAAATTAAAATAGTGTAGCAGCTGTAGTACAAGTACAAAAAATGCATCAACCTTTTTAGGCTCAGGGTATTATTATTATTATTGTTATTTGTGTGTGTGTGTGTGTGTGTGTGTTTGTGTGTGTGTGTGTAACTGGGGATCGAACTCAGGACCTTGCACTTGCCAGGCAGGTACTTGTGCCCCTGAGCTATCTCCACAGCCCCAGGCTCAGAGTATTATAATTACATATACAAGACTAGGAAAAGAAATTGTTGCTTGTTGCAATCATTCAACTCAGAAAAACTTGATCATGTCTCTTTACTACCTTTTTGGTACTAGCGACTTTTTTTTCTTTTAGGTACTACGCTTTTCCACTGAGTTACATCCTCAGTTTTTTATTTTATTTTTTTATTTGTTTGTTTATTTATTTTTAAATTTTGATACAGAGTAACTAAACTGCCCAGACTGGATTCAAACTTGTGGTCCCTGTGTCTCAGCTTTCCAGAATGCACTGTTTAATATTTTTTTTCCGTTTTAAAAATTTTATTGATAATTTTAGATAAGTATAATAACATTCAGCACAGAGATTTGTACCTATACAGGATGTATCTTGTTGCTTTTTTCCCATTTCCCTTCCTTCCCCTTCTTTCAACCTCTCTTAGCAAGTTTTGTTTCTATTTTTGCTTGCATGTTTTTCTTGTCTCTTCTTTCCTTTTCCCCTCCTCCTTCTCTTGTTCCCCTCCTCATTTAAACATTGTCCTCCCACTTCCCAATATCTATTCTACACTTTGGTCCTTATTTACACTTTTGGTTTCTCACACCAGAGAACCAATACAGTATTTAAACACGTCTACTTGATTTCACTTAACAAAGTCTACCTATTTAGCTAGAAATGTCTCAAGCCTTTAGTACACTTTTATAAGACTTCCCAGAAAAGATTAATGATCACTTTACAATTACACTTATGTGTGTCACCACTTTTCATAGTATGTACAATTTTGTTTGTTTCAGGTGGGGTCTCACTGTTTAGTTCAGGCTGGCCTCAAACTCATGGCAAGCTTCCTGCCTGCTTTGCAGATGCTGGGGTCACAGGCATGCATCACCATACCTGGCTTTTTGAACAATTATTTTCAGTGTGTAGCACACAAAGTAAATAAAATTAGATAAAAAATTTCTGACAAGCACTTTGAGAATTCACTGAGAACCGCAACTGCTTCTGTCAAACTAAACACTGTTGCATTAGTTTCACAAAAACAAGGTCAAATATTCCATTATTTGTGCCTATGCTGTCCTATTTTTTTGTTATAATACAAATACTTTGAAAAGAAAGATTTTTTACTCGTGTACATCCACTAGATCCCCTACTGTATATACACTCGGCGTGCCTCTGGGAAGTCAGAAGGTGAGTATCTATACTCTATTCTCAGTGCCTCACACTGTTTGCTCAAAAGAACTTGTCTTCAATGCTATGAAAGTGAACACTTTCTCTTGACTGAAATAATTTAACATATACCAGAAACTGAGTATCAGTAAAATATCAGTATAGTTTTAATTGCTGAAGTGGCACTCAAGGCCTGTAGCAATCTAGGGCAAAATAACAGAGCTTCCCATCTTCCGCCCCTCACCAAATGCCCCGTACTACAGCGGGTATTTAACAAGGTTAATCGATTCTCACAAAAGTCAAGTCGAAGTTAGGAGAAAACTGAAGTTCAGAGAACTTTTCAGACAGGAGGGGATTTGAAACCAGGTAAGAGTCCAAAACGCAAGCGACCCTGTGTGCTGCCTCCTGTCCAAACTCACATCCCTGCACAGATTTCAATCACATCACCTTGCTCCAAAGCGCACACACTCACACTTCAGCTTACTTCTTCTTCTACACTTTCTTCTGCTCATTTTTTGCTTCGTTTTATTTTGTTTTGCTTTTGAGACAGGGTCTCACTATGTAGTTCAGGCTGGTCTTGAATTCCCTCTGTAGCTTGCGGCTGGCCTGAACTCAGTGATCCTCTTGCCTCAGCTTCCTGAGTGCTGGGATGACAGGTACTCCCTCCTGCTTCCTTTGGCAATCAGTGGATCTCAACATTATTATTATTATTATTATTATTATTATTATTATTATTATGTATTTTTTAGGGAAGGATCTACAGGATTCAGGGTCTCACCACTAGATTGGACTCCTAGTGATCTGCCTGTCTACAGCCTCCCAAGAGCTGGGATTACAGGCACACACCCAGTCTCAGTTGCTATCTCAGTACACCCCAGGGGCAGGGCCATCATGGCAGGCCTGGGGATCAAATCCCCGGCCTCTGCACCTGCTTGCAGGCACTTTAATCTGCTCAGCTATTTGGCCAGCCTTCAACATTATTATTAGGATAATTCATTTTTTATCAATTCCTATTTTTTTCTTGCTGCTACTATGTAACTGGTGTTAAGAGGGCCAGAAACACTTAACCCCTGATATGGAAAGAAGTCCTTTTCTTCTGCTGATAGGTAGGAAGGGACAAAACTAACTTCAACAGAGAAGGAAAAATACTTGCAGACAGCTTGCATCAGGGAACTACAAAATAGAAAATAAAAACAGAAAATCATCTAGGAGTTGAGATGGGACACACCTCCTAGCTACTGGGGAGACTGAGGCAGGAAGGTTGCTAACTGGAGGTCAGCCTAAGAAACTTAATAACCTTCTGACTCAAAAATAAAATTAAAAGGGCTGAGAATGCAGCTTGGTGTAGAACACTTGCCTGGCATGAGGGAACCCTGGGTTCAAACCTCAGAGCCACCCCCAAATCATCTGCTCATCAAAACTAAAGAATTAGGGGCTGGGGAGATAGCTCAGTAGAATAACCATTTGCCTGGCAAGCACAAGGGCCTGAGTTCAATCCCTGGTACCGAAAAAAAGAATTAGTATCACCACTTCAAAGCTAAAGAAACAAAAGGAATCTTTTTTTATTACTATTTTTATGTATTTAGTACAGCATCTACAGGGTCTCACTATGTAGACTGGACTCGTAGTGATCCTATTTTCAGCCTCCCAAGTGTTGGGATTACAGGTGTGCACCACCATGCTCAGTCTCAATCACCATCTCAGCACACCCCAGGGGTGGGGCCTGGCGCAGCACTCCAGGGATCAAACCCTGGTCTGCCAGTCTGCCTAAGCAGGAGCTCTAATCTGCTGAGCTACCCAGCCAGCCCAGGGATCTTTACTTTGAGCTGAAACCTGACCTAATATCTTAACAAGCGCCAATGTTCATTCTCCACAGTATCACATTTAAGTTACATACACACAGCATCACACCTGCTTCATCCCCACTGACATATGGTCTTTACTGTTTCTTCCACAAACAGCCAAACAAATAAAAGAAAGGTGGCCCTTGATGGCATGCATTCAAGAAATTCAAATGTAGTGACAAAAAGAACCGAACACCATGAGGATTCAAACATTTGCTCATTGTGAACATTTACTAAGTGTCACTGCATGTCAGGACTGAGCTAGATGCCACTGGTGACGCACCTGGCAAAACAGGGCCTGAGCCTCACAGAGCCATGGGAGGTGGGCCTTATGTGAGGGAGTCAGGTTACTGGGACCACTTAATGGTATGTGGGCCCCTCGGCCCCTGCTCTTCCTGTTCTCCCTTCTGGCCAGTATGAATGAAGAGGATTCCTTCACTGCCCCAGCCATGATGCTCTGTCTCATCACAGTCCAGCTGACTATAGTCTGAAGCCTCTGAAACTGCTTTTCAGAGCCTAACTGAATTCTCTCACCATTACTTGTAGCCCCTTCTTCCTTTCCAGCAGGAACGGGCACTAAGAAATGCTCGCTGTTTTCCTGTATCAGTTCAGTATATTTAAATTTTATTAATATTAATAACAAAGAAATAACAATGAGACAGCTTTAAAACATATACTAATGGCCACAATAATTACTACAATGCATATTGTTGTGTTCATAGTAGGTGTGTAGGGTACAAGATGCAGACATGATAACTTCCCTAAACACTATTAGTATAAATATTTTTTCTCACTCAACTAAGAGAAAGTAGTGGTATGTATAGTCCAAAGTCCATAATAGTAGTGGGTTATCAGCAGAACTGGCTAAAAAAATTTTTGGACTATAGCACAGCACAGGTCTATGGGCCTAAAATTGACACATTTGGGGGAGCTTTCCCCTCACATACGTAAGCCACATCTTTTTATGAGGAAACTCTCTAAAGACAGGCTGCCAGCAGCTATGCCTGATATAGCAGCCGCTTGCTACTTCTTCACACCCAAGGTCACTGCAGCTGAGTCTCTTCCAAGGAGTTTTAGAAAAAGAAGAAGGCCAGGTAGCTCTGACTGCTGGAAAAGTAGTGTGGTGCGACCATCTTCCCTCAAGTAGTCCAAGTAACAAAGACGCACGCCAAGACGCAGAGAAAAGTGGCAGAAGAAAAGTACTTTGCAGGTCCTGAGCTGCTGCAGTCTCCTAGTGCCAATTCCTGGTTACCAAGATTTAGCTGCACACTACTCTCAGATTCTGAGACACATCTCTAGAGCCCCTGCCATTTCCTTCCTCTTTTTTTTTTTTTCTTCAGTTCTGGGGATTGAACCCAGGGCCTTCACACAGAACTATATCCCCACTCCTTTTCTGTATTTTTATTTTAAGACAGGCTGGGCTCAAACTTGTGATTCTGCTGCCTCAGCCTCCCAACGTACTGGAATTATGGAATACTTTGGCCTCCTGACTGTGGTGGTTACAGAATCTACATCTGTGATAAATTTGTACAAAATTATATACATATATCTCACAGACGCCAGTTTCTTGGTTTCAATTCTGCATTACAGTGACAAGAGATGTAATTGTAAGGGGAAACTACAGGAAGAGGACAGGACCTCTCTGCATTATCATTGCAACTTGAATCAATCTGCAATTACTCCAAACTTTCAAGTTTTTAAAAAAAAAACACTTATTGTTGGGTCAGTGAAAACATCACTCAGGTCATCCTGTTGCTTCTAACCTTGAAAAGAGTGAACAAGGGCACCATGGGAAAAGCACGCCACAGTCTGCCAGCTAGCAGAGTTGCTGATGGCTCTGTTAGGGCCAGGAAAACCAAGTCAACTCAGCACTGCCATACCAGACTTCCAAGCTGGACAGACAGCACATCATCTGAATTTAGGAGGAAGCACAAGGTCACATCTGGGCTGTTACTCTAAGATCAA
The DNA here is from genome assembly GCA_004027915.1 of Capromys pilorides. Taxonomy (NCBI): domain Eukaryota; kingdom Metazoa; phylum Chordata; class Mammalia; order Rodentia; family Capromyidae; genus Capromys; species Capromys pilorides. The sequence goes on along the minus strand of PVKN010036507.1, from coordinate 3,615 downwards.
GTGTGGAAACACTAGGATCAACAGTGGAGACTCCAGTCTTTCTTTCCTGCCCAGACCCACCTGCCCCTAGTGGGTGAATGACAATCCCAAGGAAATATGCTGCTACGATGGCTTGCCAGCAGGAGTAAGAGGGGTACTCTGCTCTTCTGTGTGTACAACACCTCATCAGCCAGGCTGTCACAGAGAAACAAGTCAGTTGATGAGTGTGCGTGGCTTCCCACTGTCTTTGTCAGGAGAGAGCTGCTTCCTGACCCCACAGCTGGTCCTCTGAGCAGCTCACCTGGGCTTCGTCAGGCACTTGCAAGCAACTCTCGCAGCATGCCAACCCATTCTTCTCCAGGGGTAAGAAATCAAATTATACCTACATGTGTTTCTTAAATTTGTTTTCTGATAATAGAAGTAAAAGATGCTAAGATATACAGACAAGTAGAAATGGAGTTACTGTTAATATATTGGCGTGCGCGCGCCCTCTCTCTCTCTCTCTCTCTCTCTCTATATATATATATATATATATGTGCATACTCTTGTATTTACTCACTCAACAGTATTTACATACTTTACTATTTAACTATATGACAGGTATCTGAGACACAAAAAACTAGACAGTTTCAGTCCTGTGAAGTTTACTGTCTAATAGAGATACTATTATGTATATAGAAGTTCTAAAAGAAACACTATTAATATAGCAGTTATTTATTTAGTTGGTACAAAGTCTTGCTACACAGCTCGCACTAGTAGTTATCGTCCTGTCTTGGCATCTCCAAAACTGGGATTACAGGCATGCACAACCAAACCTGGGTTCAGTGGCCTATCAGCCACACCCGGGGTTCTGGGGCCAGCATGGATACTGGGGATCAAACCAGGGTCCTTGCACTTGCCAGGTAGGCTCTTAGAGCACTGAGTTATCTCCCCAGCCTGGAAGAGTTAATTTAAAATTGCTAAATGTCATGAACTCATGTTTATCAGAGGCAAGCTAGTGATCTGCACATACATCTACAGAATCTTACTTATAGTGGCTGAACAAGTAGCTAGAAAATGCAGAAACAGTTCTCACTCACAATAGTATCCGCATGTATTTATTTTTTATGTATCTGGCACAGGGTCCCACTACACAGCTCAGACTTGTAGTGATTCTCCTGTTTTCAGCCTCCCCAGTGCTGGATTATAGGTGTGAGTCACCACACCTGGGCTCTGTGGCAAGCTCAGCGCGGCTGGATCAGTGTGCCTAGGGGCAAAGCCAGCATAGCATGTGGTACTGGGGAGCAAATCCCGGTCCCTGCACTTGCCTAAGCAGGTGCGTAGTCCACTGAACTGTCTCACCAGCCCTCAATAGTATCTGTAATAGTATCTGTAAAAACATTCTGGAAATATTTAAGAAAGTTATGTAATCTATATAATTATTGAGATATATAAATAAGGAGTAGATAAATAGTAAGGCATAACTGGCACAGTATGAAAAATTAAATATTATTTAAAATGGCAACCATTCCAAAATTTCTAAGGTTACTACAACGACAATAAAACTCCTGTAAGATTTTCTGGAACTCGGCAGTAATTTTTTTTTATTTCATCAGTAATAACAAAAAGGCTAAGATGTTTTTTCATTTCTTAAGTTAATGTTCTTATTTTCTAATTTTGTAAGCCAATCAAATAATGTGAACATGGTGACAAACCTGGACAAATCATTAAAGGATAGACTATCCCAAAATGAATCCTAATACTATATATAAGAAACAGGTTCATACTAAAACAAGGATCAAAGAGGAGAGAAGAAAGGAAAAAGGGAGGGAATAAGGGAGGGAGAGAAATTTCAATATGCAACTTTTTTTTTTTGAGGAACCAGGGTTTGAACTCACAACTCTGCACTTGCCAAGCAGGCACTTGTGCCACAGAGCTATCTCCCTGGCCCCTTAATAAGCAACTTTAGAATAACTACCATTGTCAGCAATCTGTCAGCTCTAAGATTAATTTTACAGCTATCTTACAGTTAAAACTTTTAAAGACAAACATAAAAACAGAAATAACTAAAATTACCCATTTATGCTACTTTTAAAGAAGTTAAAAATCATCTAAGCTTACGGGTTGCAGGAAAATCAAGAAGGAAATGACATTTGAATATATAAATTGAAACCTCTATCCAGTTTTAGAAAGGCCTTACCTATAACCAAAATAGAAAGGCAAATAAGAAAATAAAAAAAAAAAGCATATTTAAATGGAACAATGAGGTACTGTATTAAATTTTAAAATAATATTGATAAAAATAATTTGAGGGCCAGACATGGTGGTGTACACCTGCTGGTGGCACACACCAGGGGTTGGGAGGCTGAGGCAGAAAGATCACTACAAATCTGACACTAGCCTTAGTTATAAGTAAGCTGAAGCGGGAGGATCACAAGTTTCATCCCAGCCTGGGCAACTTTCAGTGAGACCCTGTCTCAAAAACTAAAAAGGACTGGAGATATAACTGAGTGTGAAGGTCCTGGATCCAGTCCCCAGTGTCACAAAAAAATCACATCAAAACTCTTTGATGGGAGTGGGGGCTGGGGAGGGGGCTAGGGAGATAGCTCAGTAGAAGAAGTGCTTGCCTGGCAAGAGCAAGGGCATGAGTTTAACCCCCAGTTCTGAAACAAAAAAAACAACAACTTTGACAGCTAGGCAGGACGAGGATATGAACAAGATAGTCACATATTCTGAATAGTTTGCTAGAAATAGAAATGCCATACCAAAAAGTATGCACACTTAAAATTTTGACATGTCAGGCATAGTGGCAGATGTAGACAATGCTAGCATTCAAGAAGCTGAGACTGGAGGGTCTCAGGTTTGAGGCCAGTGTAGGCTACACAGCAAGTGTGAGATCAGCCTAGACCATCGGTCAAGATCTCAAGTCTCAAAAAATAAAAATAAAAAAATAAAATGTTGATATATACCATAGCAAAGTGGCCTGAGTGGCCTGACAGGAGTTGTACCTATTTACTTTTCCACTTGTATTACAGTACATGAACCATCTGTCTGTGGCCACACCACCCTGAAAGTTCCTGTCTCATCTAATCTCAGAAACTAAGCAGGACCAGCCCTGGTTAGTACTTAGTATTAGGATGGGGGAATTTACTTATCTGGCTTCATAGACATAGCTTTATTAAAATTAATTTTTATATATGTGACAAGCAAAGAAAAAATATTCCTAGTTTTTCTAGGAATAGACAAGGGAGTCTTCACTATGTTGCTATCCTCCTGCCTCAGCCTCCTGAGCAGCTGGGATCTGAGGGGCATGCCATTACACCAGGTTTTAGTACTTCTTTGTTTTGTGGGGGTACTGAGGATGGAACCCAGGGTCACCTACAGGTTAAGCAAGCACTCTGCCACTAAATACATCCCCAGCTTGCATTTCTTGCTTTAACATGTACTTTCCTAAGAAATTTAGGATAGACTGGGATTAGTCTATTTTCTTTAAATAAATTAACTGTTCATATTCTTTGCTCAATTTCTACATCACTAATCCTTTTTCTTTTGATTTATAGGTACTCTTTTTAATACTATCATTTAGTCTTCCACTCTGTATGGTTAAGAAGACAGCTTTTTCATACTTAGTGTCTTAAATCTGTACCCCAGTTTTCT
>PVKN010036506.1:0-11431 GCA_004027915.1 Capromys pilorides | reverse complement strand
GTAGTTTCTTTCCATCTGATGTTGGAATGATCTCTTTGTTTGGTTATTTTTAAATTTTAAAGCTTTCTGGCACTCTCAACACTTGAAATAACACGAATAGCTTTGGGAGGCAGAATAATTCACAGAGTATATTAGTGGCTTTTCCAGCAGAAATGTAAATAGTATTTTATTTTTAAAATTATGTTCTGTATTCCAAACAGGCAAAACTTGCATTTTATGGCCATACAGTCTTCAAGATAGTTTTGTTAGGTAGAAAATAATCTGTCATTTATTACCAAGTACATAAAGGAGAGGTACTTAAGAAAAAGGGTCCAAGAATAAAAAGCCTGTTAGGGAAAAAAACATTTTGAAGATATTTTAAGTTATATTAATATCTTCCAAACTTTTGCATCATTTATATATACCCACATTATCATATAAAACTACTATTTCTCAATTAGATGACCAGCTTCTAAAAGGTAGAGGGCTAATATATCTTTCATTGCACTTGCTGTCCCCCTAAATACAGATACTGTATTGTTTAGTACCTTTGCTAGACTTATAACATAGGGGCTATTACTATGGTGTTAGTGAGAATGTGAATTTCCAGGATGATTAGAATTTAAGAGGTGAGGGCCAGCCAGATAGCTCTGTGGATTAAAGCACCTGCAAGCAGGCGCAGGGGTTGGGGGTTGGATTCTTGGGCCTGCCATGCTGACCTCGCCTGTAGGGTGTGCTGAGATGGTGATTGAGACTGGGCATGGGGACGCATGCCTGTAATCCCAGCTCTTGGGAGCTATAAACAGGCGGATCACTATGAGTTTGATCTAGTAGTGAGACCCCTGAATACCCTGTAGACGCTTCCCTAAAAATACCAAAAAAAAAAAAAAAAAAAAAGAATTTAAGAGATGGGTTATAATTCTGACTGTTTTGGATTACTTCTTTTCCTTTCTCTTTGTGTGTGTATGCTGTTTTCTTAAAAAATATGTTGTAGATGTCGTGATACCTAACAACACATTTCAGTATGCATCTCCTGAGAGTACAAATATTATTCTTTATAACCATAAACCATTTTGTACTTAATACTGTTTGCTAATATCAACCAATATCCAGTCCATATTTAGGTTTTCCCAGTTAGATTTTTGTTTGTTTGCTTATATATCTGTTACTGCTTTCATTTCCTATCATCTAGAAAAGTATTTACTTCCCTAATTGTCTTTAAGTTTGATGAGTTCTGATGCCAGTTGTCTGGTAGAATGTTCTATTCTGAATTTGCCTTATTGTTATTTCCAAGTTTTTTAAAATTTGTTCCTCTCTTTGCTTTGTTTCCTATACATTGTAATGTATTTTTATAGGTTTTATTAGACTCAGGCTAAACATTTTTTTGGCAAGAGTACTTCAAGATGATAATCTTTTATTTTTGGTACCACAGCAAGAAGTTCATAATGTCAATCTGTCTCACAATTAGTGATGTTAATTTTGATTACCTAGTTAAAGTATTAATCACCAGATTTTCTCTGTGGTAAAGATACATTTTCAGTATTTGTGGTGATACTTTGGCATCAATAAATACCTTATTCCCCATTTATTATCTCCCATTGGTTTTAACATACATTGATCCTTGGGGATTGTAAGTAAATCAGCTCTTAAAAAGTAACATGGGTAGGGATGATGACATACACCTATATCCCAGCACTCGGAGGCTAAGGCAGGTCACTGTTAGTTTGAGACCAGCCTGAGCTACATAATGAGTTCTACACCAGCTTCAACTACATAGTGAGATCCTCCTGCCTCTTGAATGTTGGAGTTACAGGTATGTGCCACCACACCCAGCTGTTACTATATTATAAATTAAGGTTCTTGGTATATCTTATGTGTTGTATTTGTCTTTTTTTCCCTCATTCTTAAAATTAGGCTTATAAAGTTACATTTTATTGAGCAGGGGAACATAATCATAATAAAGACTATTGGCATTTGATTTATGCTCTGTTGTGGTAATTTTTGTTTTATTTTTCTGGTCATGTGCTTTTTCTCATTAGGTATATGTAATTAGCCTTGATTATTATTGTTAATCTTTTTTTGCTACAGGGTTTTGCTATATAGTTCAGAACTCTGGCCTCAGATTCACAGTGCACAGTGATCTTGTTCATTCAGTTTTCAGAGTGCTAGGCTTATAGGCATATGCCACCACACCCAGAACTCTTAATTTCTTAGTAGTAGGTTGTTACTTTCTATAATTTATTAGGTAATCTTTGAATTTTTATTAATATCTTTAATTCTAATATAAAGACGCTAATATTTTATTGTCAGCCATCCCCTAAAGACAGTGCTTATATAATTAAATAGAAAAGGTCAGTATCAACCTACTTAGCACAGTTTATTTGATTATTATTATTTTCTCTAAATGCTATTGCATTGAATTGTCCTTCCTGGTTGTAATAACCAAAAATGTTTAATAGTTCATATATTTTTTATGAAGTTTTATAAGATTGAAACAGCTAGCATTGGTGTGAATGGTGGTACTGCTAAATTTATATCAGGTGGCCAAAGGGCAAGTCTTTGGTTTTGTTTCTTAATTTTGTTGTTCTTACTGTAGTTTATCCTTTTAGATTGCCCCCACTGATCTCTTAACACTTACTTTCTTATGTTATATTAATATCTTTAAAAATTTTGCATCATTTTATATATACCCACATTATCATATAAAACTGATATTCCTAAATTAGGTGACCAGCTTCTAAAAGGTAGAGGACTAATATGTCTAATATTATAATTATATAAGTGTTAAATGTATAACACCTATGTCATATCTATATAGCACAAAGTCTGATTCAGTGGACTAAGTGCCTGCTTAGGCAAGCGTGGGGACTAGGATTCCATCCCCAGCACCACATGCTGTGCAGGCCCTGTCCTTCAGCGCGATAAGCCAGTAAGCCAGCCACCAAGACCAGGTGTGGTGCATGCCTATAATCCCAGTGCTGGGAAGACTGAAAACAGCATCAGTATATCAGTATGAGTCTGAGCTACATAGTGAGACCTTGCACCAAACACACACACACGTTTTTTTTTTTAATCTCACTTCATACCATTTTCTACTTTAACTGGATGTCTATGTATGTATGTGGTTATTTTGTATATGTAGCTATGTAGAAAGCATATGTTTTTTTCTAGTAATGATCCTTGGATTTGATTCAGACTTATACTGTAACATTTAAAAACCTATGTGCAATTTGCCTCTGTATTCTAAGGGCCCATTTCACAGCAAGTCTGGCTTCATAGCTTCATTTCCTGGTTGGTAGGACACAGTCATGTGGTTGAGTCCCCATTGTTGCTTTTATCTTTTGCAGCAGATGTGAAAGTAAACATAAATGGTTGAAAAACAGGAAGGATTTTTAGTTGGGAGGGTGTTTTGCAAGGGAACTTACACATAAGCCACCTGAAATCTGTAGTTCTTTGAATCTTTGTGACTTTTAGCAGCTACAAAATGTATTATACCTGATTGTAGTGAATAAAAAACAATCTTGCCAGTTAACACATTCATAAACACGTATATCTTTGTTTTTATACATTTTGAAGTATTTTCTATTTTTGAGTGAAATAGAGCTTTTGTCGTTTTTGGATCTCTTCTCCAGTAACACTGTGTTTGAACTTTGAAAACCAAAAACTTAAGACAGCATTTAAAAAAACCTTGCCCCTATATATGGAGTGCTATATTGAATGCTAGTTACGTATCAGGTGCTACTTTCCATATGTAGTAATATTATAGACAGCCAAGTTAGGTAGAAATATTACAGGCAGTCAGGAGTAGGCCCTGGAGGGAGTCAGTGGAAGGGGTGAGAACATGTAATTGTGGCTAGAGGCGCATCCGTTGAAGGCTAGCTTCAAGATAAAGATGGAATGACCAGGCCTACATGCCTTCCCAAAGGACTAACAATATACTATAATTGGTATCGCCTGGCTCAATGGAGTCTATATAGACATAGTCACCCAGGTTGGTGACCAGAACCTCCAGACTCATCTCTTCCAAACAAGGTCCTGTTCTTTCCATGTATACTTGGCAGGTCACTTGCTTCCTCATTGGATCAATATCAGCTAAGCAGCTATGCTTATAATCTTATGGTTGATCATAGTTTTGTCCTGTGTGTACCTACCTCATGATTTTGCTTTATAAAAGTTTCTCTGGAAAGTGGGGTCTGTGGCAACCCACTTGGGCCCCCTCCTGTCCCTTAGGAGCCGTTTCTCTCAATAAAGCTTCCTTATTCTTAACCTTTGTTGTTTCTTAGAATTCATTCTTCTATTTTGGGGAACACAAACTTGGTGTATCTGACATCTAGCAGGTTGGGAGTTATATTTCTCTTGTATCATTTTAGGTCCTATAGCAATAATTTAAATGTTTTTTTTTTTTTTTTCTTTTAATATTGGGAATTGAACCCAGAACTTTCACAGTGAATTACAACTCCAGTCCCACTTACTTATTTACTTATTTGCATATTTATTTTTGAGACAGGGTTTCACTATGTATTTCAGGCTGATGCTGAACTCACTATGTAGTCTAGCCTGGCCTCAAACTCATGGTGATCCTTCTGCCTCAGCTTCCCGAGTGCTGGGATAACAGGCATGCACCACCATGCAGTGCTTCCATTCCTTTTTTAGAATCTTTAATTTTGGCATAGCATCTTGCTAAGTCACTATATTGCCTAAACTATAGGGCTGGAGAGATAGCACAGTGGCTTAAGTGTAAGCACAAGGTCCTGAGTTTAATCTCTGGTACTGCAAATAAATAAATAAATAAATAAATGCCTAAGCTGGACTCCATGGTCCTCTACCCTCCACCTCCGAGAGTGCTGGTTGTCTAGATGTGTAACACCATGACCTGCTAAATTTTTCCATTTTTGACATCAGTCCACAAAAGAATTTTAATTGCTTTGGCAAAATCCTTCTCCCCTCTACTTTCTTTGTCTCCTCCAAAATTATTCTTTCCCATGCTTTGGCTGAGCAGTTTTCTATTAATAGTATTTTTTTTTTTTTTTTTTTTGGCATATCTGGGGTTCAAACTCATGACCTTGCACTGTGCCATGGAGCTATCTCCCCAGCCCCTCTATTAATAGTATTTGGAAGGTAGTGTGAGATGGCATTCAGTAAGGGTAAGGGTTTTGGTGTTAGATGAGAGTTTACAGTAACATTATGTTTTTATAGGAAAAACTACTTTTGATCTCAAGAAATAAAGGCCAGGATCCTTTAGAATTGACTTTAGAAGAGAATTCAGTACCTGAGGTATTGCTATACCAGCAATAGTTGGTACAGCAGGGATCTTTTTTCCTAAAGTCACCTTCTGAGGAGTCCCTTGCTGATCTCAAGGAGAACTGCTTTCCCTTTCTGTCTCAGAGGAGAATCTTAACTGCTTCTATAGCACACTGCTGACTTCTGCATAATGATGGCTTACAAGATAAAACTCCTCTTCCGTTTGTGCGCTTATGGTATATCTCCTTTCTTTGGTCCGTAACATATATATCTGCCTTCCAGCCACAGAAGCTATCTTTAATTCTCCTCCTGGGTATTTCCAGCATCTCTAATTGCTCTAAATGCAGGGAAAAATAGGATTATTTATTTCCCAGCTTATGATTATATCTGAGAAGAGGACTCATTTCTTGCATGTGTTAAATACGAGGCCTCAACACACTTAGGGGAGACCACTGTTACCTACACTGTCTAATTGCCATTCATAAAAGATAAGTACAAAACATAATGCTATGTTGAAGTAGAGGTTGGAAGCCTTCTTTTTAACTATTTTATCCCAGTTTGTATAATGTTTGTTTGATTGTACTTCAGGAATTTGGTGCAAAATAGTTCTCAGGAAGTACTACTTTTCCCTTTTTTGAATCTTACCAACATTTTTAAAAATGTTTATTTTGATGTATTTGGTACAGAGTTTCACTATGCAACTCAGACTCATAGTGATCCTCCTGTTGCAGCCTTCTCAGTGCTGGGATTACAGGTGTGTGCCATCACGCTCGGTCTTGGTGGACAGCTTGGTGTGCCCAGGATGGGGCCGGCACGGCATCGGAGAGTGAACCTGGGTCCTTGCACTTCCTAGGCAGGTGCTGAGACCACTGAGCTATCTCTGTGATCCCCTTTCTAACATTTAATATCTAATTGAATTACTTTAAGTTTGTTTTATCTCTGACCTTTTTTTTCTTCTTCGTTTTGAGGAGCTCTCTTACTTGGGCCCCAAATATAGGCTGAGAACAGTGGTGATAAACATAGTTTAGCTTAGTGTGATTAAGGTGGAGTACCTAAGCTGTATCCCCAGTGAAGCCGGGGATATAGCTCAGCAATATAAATGCATGCCTGGCAAGCACAAGGTTCCGAGTTTGATCCTCGGTACTACAAAAAAAAAAAAAAAAAAAAAAAAAAAAAAAAAAAAGATGGATATACTTGGTAGAGGATGAGTTTAAATATTGAAAGGGGTGGCTTTGGTATTGTGGAACACTTTGTATGGAAGGGAATATAGAACTACCTTGTTGCTAGCTGACACATGGTTGTAATCCCAGCACTCAGGAGGCTGAGATGACGAGTTGCTCTGAGGACAAGGCCAGCCTGCACTACATAGGGAAACCCTGTCTTAAAAAAAAAAAAAAAAAAGGAAAAAAAAAACTACTTGTACTTTGTTAATTCAAGATCCCTAAAACACAAAAAGGGCTGGGCTTTTAGCTCAGTGGCACAGCACCTGCCTGGTAAGCACGAGGTTTGATTCCTAGTATAAGAAAAATGCAAAAACAAAACACAGAATGTATAGTACAAAGACCCTCAAAGTCAGATATAATTTAGGATCCTGGTTCTGATGCTGACTAGCTGGGTGCCTTTGGGCAAGTTACACATGCTCCTTGTCTCTTAGTTTCTCAGTTATGTAAATGTTTATGTTGCATTTAACAGGATAATAACTATTAAAAATTCTTCTGACCGATTATAAATGATACATGATATGCTTAACATGGTGCCTGTCATATAATGCAGACTTAATGAATAGTAACTAATCATGTAACTTACTATAACATTCCATTAAAAACCTACCTTGTATTTATATATTTTCTGATCAGGGATTTTTAAAAAGCTTTATTGACATAGTTAACATCTCTTAGGGCTTATCTGTTTAAAATATACAATGCAATTCTTTTTTAGTATATTCATAGGATTTGGGAGTCATCAACTCAATCTAAGCTCGTCCCCTTTGGTTCTGGGAATCTAATTTTTGAACATTTTCATCCCCTTAAGAAATCCATGCCTGCCAGGCGTGGTGGCACACGCCTGTAATCCAGCACTTGGAAGGCTGAGGCAGTAGAATCAGTGTGAGTTCACCAGCCTGGGCTAAAAAAGTGAACTCAATGCCAGCCTGAACTGCGTAGGGAGACCCTGTCTCAAAAAGACCCCCCCCAAAAAAAAAAACCCATGCCCCCCCCCCCCAAAAAAAATCCATGCCAAAAAAAAGTGCATACCCGTGAGCAGTTATTTCCCATTTCATACTCTGCAACTCTGCAACTGGAGCCTTAGGTAACCACTGCGTTTCTGTAGATTAGTTTATTCTAGGTATTTCATATAAGTGGAATCATATATACACTTTTGCTATTAGCTTTTTTCACGGTTCATCCATGCAGCAGTTATGTATCAATACATTCCTTTTTATTGCTGAATAATGTTCCATTGTATGAGTATACCACATTTTGCTTATCAGTCTTGTCATCAGTTGATGGACATTGGATTGCTTCCATGTTTTTTTGTTTGTTTTTTGTTTTTGTCTTTTTGAGACAGTGTCTCATTATGCAGTTCAGGCTGGCCTTGAGCTCACTTTTGTAACCCAGGTTGGTCTCGAATCTGCACCGATCCTCCTGCCTCAGCCTCCCAAGTGCTGGGATTATAGGTGTGTGCCACCACGCCTGGCTTGCTTCCATGTTTTAATTGTCTTGATTATACTGCTACAAACATTTCTGTTCAAGTTTTTGTGTGAATATATTATTTTTATTTCTTCTGGTAGGATATCCTTAGGAATGGAATTTGTAGATCATAGGTATGATGTATCAATGTTAACATCTTAGGGAACTTGACTTTTTTTAATGATCCCCCCGCCCCCCATTATGTACCTGTTTTCTGTTAGCTATCTTAGTTGTTACCAACAGTTTGCTGAGTGGTTTTTATTTTGTTCTCACTGTTAAGCTGTATTCTATCTGGCTTAAGTAGGTGGTAGCACAAATGAATCTCTGTTTTTTCTAAATTTCCAATCTACCTATGAAACGTTTTACATTTCATCACTTTTGTTAGAGAGTAGAGAGTGAATCCAGGGACTTCAAACTGATACATCTTTATCCCTTTTTATTTTTAATTTTTAGACAGGGTTTTTTTTTGCTCAGTTGGCCAGTCCAGGTTCAAATATGCTGTTTTGCTTCAGTCTCCCAGAGTCCTGGGATTACCAGTGTGTGTCACCATGACTCAATTTAGTCACCTTATTTATGTACCTTTTTTTTTTTAAAAAGCAAAACAAAACAAAAAAAAAAAAACCTGTCGTTTTCTGCGACTGAGTAATGAGTTTAAAAAATAAAAATTCTCAATAAAATTTTAATGAAATTTGATCCATGTTTCAGTATATTGTACCTTGTGATCAATAATACCAACAATGTGTGACAGCAGTAAAGATCTTTAAATGTATCTTTAATATATGATACTGAAAGTATGAGTTAGACTAACTTATTCTGTCAACCTTAAAACTGCTTGATATAAAACCATGAATACAAAATCAGCAATGAAAACATTTACTTGGAATCAGAAAATGAATCATCATTACATGTCTTTAAAAACTGAAAAAGCAGCACAAATGTCATAAAATTCAGAAGTAGCAAACCACTTTTTTTTTGCATTTAGAACAGGGGATACAAGGTCTACAGGGTCTTACTGAATAGATTGGACTCCTTAGTGATTCTCCTGTTTTTAGCCTCCCGAGCACAGGGATTACAGCACCACCATGCCCAGTCTCAGTTGCCTGTCTCATCGTGCCCCAGGAGCACATCAGGGCTGCTGTGCTCTGCCAAAGCAGGCGCTTTAGTCCGCTGAACTATCAGGCTGGCTGGCAGAACACTTTTATTGATTGCCTATGATACTATAACATTTTTTGTATATTCATATTCCTTTGAATTCATATTTCTCTAATGATTTTCATATTATGACTTTATAATACTATTTTCTATAACAGACAATAGAAAAAAAGAGACAAGAGAAAGATAATTCAGATTTTCCCTGGCACAGTGACCTTGAATGTGCCAGTGCAAATGAGGCCCTGAAGCTTAAGCTTCTTTAGTTTCTACTTTTGCACAGTAAGTTATCTTAAGAGATGTACTGAGAGGTTGCATTATGCCTTTTCTGTATTCTAATCTATGATTTCTATATTCTGATAAATTGTTTGCTAATTCTAAGTTGCTTTTAGTGCATCATTCTTCTTGGATTTGATGTTTAATCAGAAACTTATTTTTGTTTTATATGTTACATTTTTATAGTATCTTTCCTTCCAGGAGATTATATTACTAGTATCATCCTTGACTGCCAAAGATTTTTTTTTTTTTTTTTTTAATATTAGGACCAGCCAAATAGCTCAGCAGATTGAAGTGCCTACAAGCAGGCACAGGGGCTGGGGATTCGATCCTCAGGCCTGCCATGTGGGCCCCACCCCCAGAACATGCTGAGATGGCAATTGAGACTGGGCGTGGTGACACACAACTGTAATCCCAACTCTTGGGAGGCTATAAACAGGTAGATCACTATGATTCCGATCTAGTAGTAAGACTCTGAACACCTTGTAGACCTTTCCCTAAAAATACACACACACACACACACACACACACACACACACACACTAAATAAATAAATACTGTACCTCCCTTTAAAAAATGCAGATGTCTTTCTGTCCCAAGTAGTTCCTATTAGTGTTAAAGTGGGTATGAAAAGCAGGTAATCTTGAGTTGTGAACAGCCATATAGTTTTTACCCTGAGGTTTGTCCCTCTAGTTTCAGACTAAATAATCTCTTTTTTGAGGGCTTTTGTGTGTTTTCTCTTTCATGTCAACTTTGTGTTTATTTCTTCTTCTGGTAGTAGTGAAAACTGTGTATAGTATTAAAAAAAGTATATGTGGGCTGGGGATATAGCTCTGTGGCACAAGTGTCTGCCTGGCAAGTGCAGGGTCCTGAATTTGATTCCCAATACCAAAACCCCAAAACAAATAAAAAGGCCTATGCTCTGGAAAGGACTTAGAAGTAACTTTTTACATTATAGTATTGTCTTAGTTACTTTTTATTTGTTGCTGGGACAAATACCCAACACTCAAAATGAAGGAAGGAAAGGTTTATGTAGCTCACAGTTGCTGGAGGTTTCAGTCCATATTCGGCTGGCCCAAGGCTAAGTGGAACAGGGCAGAGAGCATCCAGTTCATGGCAGCAGAACAGCAACAACCACAACAGAGGCAACCGACCAACCAGGGCGCAGAGAGCAACAGCAGGAGTCTGTCTCTCTATCTCTCTTTATATTACATTCAGGCTCTCCGCCTCAGCCTATCCGCCTTAGGCCACACCCATAATCCCATCAGTACTAAAACACATAATCCTAGTGGATCAAGAGGCAAGTAATCCCAGCAATACTTAGACCCATAGTTCCATCAGTACTAAAACACATAATCTCAGTGGATCATGACTCAAGTCTTCAAATTCTAGAAGTCCCCGCCCCATGATTGCATGAGGCTTTGAGGGGACAACTAGACATAAACCATAACAAGTATCTTAGCATTAATATTATGATCCTTTAACAGTTTCATGGGATAGATATCTGGAGGTCAAGGGTTTGCAAAAAGGACAAAAATATGAGAAGTTGGTGACAAAAGAACTAAAGCTTTTTTTTTCTAAGATATAATACTTCTGCTTTAAAAAAACAAGTCTAGAAGTTTTGTTCTTTTTTTCTTTTGAGGCAGAGTCTTGCTATGTAGCCTAGGCTGGTGTCTAACTTGGAGTAATCCTCATGCTTCGGTCTCCCAAATGCTGGGGTTACAGGTGAACCACTGTACCTGGCTGTTGGATTTTTGTACTTCAGTTAACAATTTAGATGTTGAGAGCACAATATAGTTAGACGTAGAGCTGAGTATATTTTATGTTTGGTTTACATATTTAGGTTGTTGTCCCTTGTGTTTTTTTCTTATCATTCGAATCAATGAAAAGCAGCATCAGATAAGCATTTTTTTCCTTTTGGTTTTTTGAAATAGGGTCTTCCTATGTGGTTCAGGCTGGCCTTGAACTCATTATGTAGTCTAGACTGACCTCAGATTGACAGTGATTCTCCTGCTTCAGCCTCCTCAATGCTGGGTTATAGGCATGTGCTACCATACTCCACAGAAGAGCATTTTTGATAAAAAAAAATTGCTATATTC
>PVKN010036505.1:0-11412 GCA_004027915.1 Capromys pilorides | reverse complement strand
CCTCAATAATTCTGTGGGATAGGTATTTTTATTATCCCCATTTTATAAATGAGAATATGAAGGAACACAGAGATTAACAAAGGTGGAAATCAAGTGACAATTCAAACCCACATAAATAACTTCACCAAACTTCTATATTCAAACCCTCAACCATATCCCATAAAACTTTACTTTGTCAAATATCCTAAAGTCATTCTTGGTCTGAAAATATTAGGGATACCAAGTGAGTTCTAAGGTATAACATAACCCCTACAGATATCACATGATATCATACATCTAAAAATTCACACCAACCTTCATAATTTAGCTCTGTTATGAATCTTGTACCCCTTGAGTAGATAAGTCCATTAATGATGTGTGTGCTCTGAACAACTATGACAAAGACAATAATATACAATGTATTAATTATTGTAAAAATTAAAAAATAAATGATGTGTGTGGACCTTTTCAGCAACATCTGTACAATTTGAATTGGACAAGTGCAAATTAAACAATAAGTGGCCACCAAAAAGGAGATCACAAAATAAGAGCATGATGCCTAAGGATATATGAAGAAGAAAGTTAAAATGCCCCATTTCCTCATCTTGTTGTGGGTTATCTGGGGAGGAAGGGCACTTAAATGTGTTCAAGTATGCTAATATAACCTGCTGTGCTGCACAGCAGTTCAGACCAACGGATGGAATTTGGAGTACAGTCATAACCTCCTTCATCAAAGGTTCAAATGATCACCATAGGAAAACCAACAAAGCTTGTCTATGGAAAACACTTAGAGAATTAGACCATGTGGAACTGCCGTGGTTTCCTAGGACACTAAAATGAGCTGTGGAAATTAGGGATCAGTCTGTAGGATAAAACAGCAACACTGATTTATACTGCTAACATCAGAAGATGGTTTCAACTGTGCTGTAAAGAAAACTTTGAGCACATAAAGCTTTGGTCATAATCTATTTTTGGTTTGTCAATCTGGTATTTTACCTTAAGAAATACATGGAAATTAATAAATAAAAGAAGCTTGAAGAGCTGGTGAGATAGCTCAGTAGACTAAGTGCCTGTTTAGGCAAGTGCGGGGACAGGGGTTCGACTCCTGGCAGCACAGGCCACACTGGCCCCGCCCCCAGGCATGCTGAGCCAGCCACCGAGTCCAGGTTGGGGGGTGCATGCCTGTAATCCCACCTCTGCGAAGTCTGAAAACAGGATCACTATGAGTCTCAGCTGTGTAATGAGATCCTGCACCAAAACATTAAAAAAAAAAAAGAAAGAAAGCAACAACTTTAAGTCTATTATCTACCTTTCCAGTGCATTAAAGATATGTGTATCAATCCATCCTCACTTTTCACTGAGGTGATTCAGAGTTGAAGGGTTCTACCCAAGTCCAGGAATGAACTCCTTTCCTTTCTGGCTCAATTTCAATCTAACTCTTCAGATTACTCTTTATTAGATACTGTTTTAATAAACAGTATTGAATGCCAGCAAATCTCCAGACTAGTAAGCACTATAAGGCTTTCTTCCAAAGCTTCTCAGAGTGGTAAAGTGGACATGCGACCTAGGTACCTGGTTCCCTAAACTGCTGAATATCTTCATGGCTGGAATCACCATCATCCATCCCATTTCTGCGACTCGAAAACTGCAAATGACTCTTTCAATTCTCAGGCCCACCCTATGAAACCCACATTATCAGCTTCAGGGAAATAGAAAACTGCAAACTCAATCAACTGGACTACACTAATGAAAAGGAAGGCAAAGAAATAAAAGGTGAGGTATATAAACGTAGCAACACATATTTCCTATGAAACACTCTCTCCATGACCTAAGGAGTCAGCTGAGCAATGCAAAAACCAAGGAAGAGATGAAGTACTTTGACCATGGTTAAAGCATGGCTAAAGCTCACCCAGCAACTGGGTATTTGGTCTTGGCATTGGGGCTGCTCTAAGTCATAGAAATAAAGTTATGTTTGTTTTAATTTCAGACCCAAGCACGATACAGTAATGTCTCTTTCAAAACTGTTTTCAGTAATCTTTACCATGAAGCAAGTGAAAGTACAAAGCTACTAACCCTAAATACGATCTCAAACTCCAAGATGTTTATGCTGTTCCATGCCACAACCTAGTTCAAAGGCGGCATTCTGGCCTATTTACTTTTCCTAATTATTAAATTATATGCAAACACTTCACCTAAAAGACTTCACCTAAAATCTGAAAAAAAAAATATTTGGGAAAACTAATTTTGGGAACTTAGACATGGAAAAGATTTATCTCTTTCACATTTCAAGAATTGTAATCACTTACAGAGACCCAGAACTATTTCAGGAAATCGAAAAGTGAGAAAATGTAATATATTTGCATTTGGGGTTTAATAAAATTCTAACTACCTGAAAGGAGGAGTAACTGGAAAGGAAAATGAGAATCTAGGATCAATTAATAACGTTGTTCAAGGAGAAGAAAATTTTACATTCTGTCCAACAAAGAGCACTCTTAGCCATTTTAATGCAATTCAGTTTTCTATAAAAAGTATCCCTCATAATTGAGGGTTATTTACATGTGTTACGAAGCATATTTCCAATCTAAGGATAAAGAATAAAGAAAGCTAAGTTACTCCCTGACAATGGCAAAAACAAGTTTCATCGCTCTATCTTACAAATGGGAAAAAAATTCATGTCGTTTAAATAAACTACTGTGGAAAAAACGGAAATCGAAAGCCAAAGGATCATTTTTAAAAGTACATGTCCAAATATCAATTCAAACTGGGTTGTCCAGGGCAAGGCTTGGAGCCTCTGAGCAAAATTTTCTGTTCGTCAGGTCGCTCCCCAAAGTAACAAATGCACGAGAAGGAAAGGCATTCGTGGGTTAAGCGCGGATTGGATGACTGTGTTTTGAGACCTGCTCACAGGAAGCCACTACATCCTGCCCCGTCCCTGTCCGTCACGCCGCCTCTCGACTCAAGTCCCCGACGGGGCGAGGAGGGGCGAGCACAGGTGCCCGGCCCGGCCTCCGCGCCCGCCCGCCACGCGCCAGGCGGCGCCCACCGGGGCCCGGCGGACTCGGCCCCAGCGCGGCCCCGGGGCCCGGCGGCTCCCTCCGGCGGCCAGCGCCTCTCCGCCCGCGCCCCCACGCAGTTACGGCCCGGCGCCCGCCTCGGCCGCTCCCGGCGCCGCGGCCGCCAGAGGCCTGCGTCTGAGGGAGGCCGGAAGCTCCTCGCGCCCCCGGCCCGCGCCCCGCGCTCCGGCGTCCGAGGGCTCCCCGCGGGCACCCCGGCCCCGGTCAGCCCCGCTCCCGCTCGCTCCGGAGGGCAGCCCCGGTCGGTCCACAGGGCCCGACGTCGGGGCGACACCGCCCCCAACACACCCCTCCGGCCTCGCCCGGCCCGGCCCGGCCCGGGCGCGCTCCGGCCGCCACCCCCGCGCGCGATGCCCTCGGCCGCCGCCGCGCAGCCCCTCAGCCCGGCCCCCGCTTACAGATCTTGCCCCGCAGGCTCTGCAGCACGCGGACCTCGCAACTATTTTCGGCCCCGGCCTGGCGCTCTGCTGTCGCAGTCGCCCCCGGCGCCCGGGGAGAAGCCGCAGCAGCAGCAGGCGTCGCTGCCGCCGCCATGGTGCCGCCCGGCCCTTGCCGCAGCCCCTCCGCCTGCGTAGCCGGGCAAGGCGGAGCCCAGCGGCGGCCTAGGCCCGGGCGAGCCGCGCGCCTGGCCCCGCCCCGCCCCCCGGCCCCCTCGCCCCGCCCCGCCCTCGCCGCGCGGCCCCGCCCCCGCCCCCCGCCTCACCGGGGCGCCTGGGTCACCCCACTCCCGGACTCGCCGGGCTGGGGAAGGAATCCGACCTCTGGCTTGTGGCTCTGACCAATCGTGGGCCTCAGTCGCGGCTCTGAGCAGCCGTGAACCCACCCCCACCCGATAGGGGAAAACCCTGTCCTCCTGTGATCCCCAAGTCCGATAAGATTGTTGGGCTTCCCCCACGAAACGATCTCCACGTCTCCTACAGCTCTGGGAAAATAGGACCCTTTTCCAGTCAGGGAAGTTCTCCTTGGACTAAAACAGAACCGAACAGCTTAGTGGACATCAAAACTATCTTATGCACAAGGAGGCGCCAAGAGATGTATGACTCCCCAACAATGGTCCCTCCAGGGAAACGCGGCCTACACAAACCCTTGTACCCTTGTTCCTGGGGAAGAACCTTTTGCAAAAGCTGTTTCAGGAAACGGGCCTCAGGTTCCACTTCCAGCATGAATACCGCACCCGGGGACCCATTCCCAAAATTTTGAGCATTTACTACACACGTTGTGTATTTCAAAATCACAAAGAGTTAAGAAGAGTGGTACCCCACCATAAGTAAGCTAGTTAATAAGTTGATCGGCCCTTGAAATTCGTAAATCTTCAACTAATTGTTAGCTTTATCTCAAAGGGACTCTTTATAATGAGTAAAGGGCATGAATAATACCCTGGTATGTGATGAGGAAGATGATTTCCTGGTCTTGAGGTTTTAACTCCGCTGGCCTAAGAAGGAAGAAAGTGTGATTTAATAGGCCAGGGTGGTTCTTTACCAGGCCAACAACGGGAATCTGTCAGTCACAGTCGACAAATACTATTGAGGATCTGACACAGGATAGCCTTAGGGACTGCGTACCGCGGGAGGTGAAGGAACACCCAGTCCTGCAGCAAGCAGCTCAGTCGGTGTGGGAGTGGAAACAGGGCAGCGGCCCTGGGAGATAAGGAGGAAGATGGGGAAAGCAAAGAGAGCTTCTGGGGGAAATGCACTCTTCCGGGGATGGGTAAACTGGAGACAAGTGGGAAGAAGCAGAAGTGTACCAAGGGGGAGAAACCGCTCGCCCAAAAGGGAGCAACCAGGGAGAGTGGCCTGAGTGTGGAGTGCCTGGGGCTGAGGGCCGGCCTCTCCAGACCTGCCTGTGTGGGGTTTGCCCCGATCCTCCATGGGATCTTCATGTGTCCTGGGCAAGGGGAGCATTCCTTATCTTATGTGGATGGTTTGCTGTCATTTCAAATAAGTTCAAAACTTACTTTCTTTCCAAATTGAAGTTCGAAAGCTGTTACTGGGGCTAGAATGACTTTTAGCTCTTGCCCCCACGCTTGTGTTCCGTTGCCACATCCTTCTCACTCTGCTGAAGTTGTTTTTCTGTCTCCCTCTTCTTTCCATTCACTGCCATTTCCCTCCTTAAATCATTCCCCCTTGGGAGTATAGCAACATGTTATAGTTCTGTTTTTGTTGTTTTTAAGGCATATCTTTTTAGAGTTAGGCATAGAGCCTGTTTCTGTCCTTTTACATGTGATACCTTTGGGCAAGGTATTTAACCTTTCTGAATATGTCTCTTTAATAGTAAGCCAGCAATGCTGTACTGATTTGTTTCTTTGAAGGGTGACCATTAAAATCAAGTAATTATTGAAAGAAAATGTGTGTAAGCCTTGTGTGCTGGCACACACCTGTAATCCCAGCACTCGAGAAGGCTGAGGCAGGAGAATTACAAGTTAAAGTCAGCCTGGGCAATTTAACTCAAACTCAGCAAGACACTGTCAATAGAAAAGAAAAAAAAAAAAAAAAGGCTGCCTATGTAGCTCAGTGCAAAGGCCCTAGGTTCAATTCAGTTCCCAGTGTAGGGTGGATGGGGGGAGCCTATGTGAAGCATCTAGTTGGGTTAACTCAGGAAGTGGTAAACGTCATCTTATACTCTTGACCAGAACTCACAGTCGTTTTCTCCTGCTGGGTGTGGTGGTGCACACTTGTAATCCCTGCACATGGTAAGGCTGAGGCAGGAAGATCACTACAAGTTTAAGGTCAGCCTGGGCTACATAGTGAGTCCAAGGCAAGACTACACTAGATATCAAGACCTTGTTAA
The DNA here is from genome assembly GCA_004027915.1 of Capromys pilorides. Classification (NCBI taxonomy): domain Eukaryota; kingdom Metazoa; phylum Chordata; class Mammalia; order Rodentia; family Capromyidae; genus Capromys; species Capromys pilorides. The sequence continues at coordinate 5,572 of PVKN010036505.1, read as the reverse complement.
AAAGAAAGAAAGAAAGAAAGAAAGAAAGAAAGAAAGAAAGAAAGAAAGAAAGAAGGCCCTTCTTCCTCCTCATCTATATACCATTTAAATTTATCTTCCTGAAGCAAAACTTTGAGCTTGTCATCGTCTGTTAAAAAAAAAAAAAAAAAGTCAATGGCTTTATTCACCCCATCAGCTAGGGAGTAAGTGATTGCTACAGGTCATTAACAGTGCTAGAAATAACCGAAAAATAAAGTTCAGATTTCTCTGTGCAGTGTCCAGGCTGGCACTGAGCCCAGCCTACCTGAGCACTCTTATCTTAGCTGAACTGAGTCACTCTTCTCACCAGCCTGTTAAGTGGCCTCCCTGCTGCCTGGCCAAGTTACGCCTCATCATTCTTCCAGAGACAGAGCTTTCATCTGAACTTTATGTGAAAATGATCACTTTCAACTCAGTATGATACCAAGCCTGTGTCTTCATTTTATCTTTTTATGTACATTCAATTTTTTACCTCCAATATTTGAAATCCTTGAATGCATTGAATGAATGGCTACACCCATACTAGCTTGCTTAATTTCATTTACTCTGCAGACTCAGAAGTTTTCCTATTTTGAAAATTCTGGTTTGCTTATTTTTTCATTTTCATTCCAGGTTTTGTATATGTGCTGCCCAAGTGAGCACATATTCATACTCATCCAAAGAGCTAGAATAGGGATGTAAAAGTTTAATAACATCTGAATTCATAATTTGACATTCAAAGCTAGTTTTCAAAGGTTTTCTCCTTTCTTTAAAACATCAATGCCTGCACCAGATTCTTCTGATTCCCCTTATTTTAGCTGCACTTTGTGCGTATAACTCTGCTATTGAATCGTTATTAAAAAGTATGAAAACAATTTTACATGAAGTGACACTCTACCTTGTTTGTTTTCCCCACGGCTCTTCCTGGGAAGGATTTCAGAATTATCATAGTGTTTCACTAAAAACCCCAAACTCCATTTCTTATTCATCTCAATGCATTTCTCATTATTTTATTTCTCAATAAACATTTTAGAATCTAAAATTTTTTTAGCTGATTCTGGCCTACTTTGATGAAATCATTCATAGAACCAATGTTTCCTTCATGTAAAATATTTGGGTAATGGTTGTATAGATTAATAAGGCCTACAGTACAATTATAAGATGTTTTTATATCTTGTTCCCTTCAGTGCTTCTGTATTGTGTTTTAAAACTCATTTAAAGTTCCTCTCATTTCTTCATAGTGTTTAGTAACTGGAACAATATTGCATCACACATGAACTTGCGATTTACTTCCTTCCTCAAATTATTCATGAATGTGTTGAGAGGCTCTCAGTGTCTTTGCCCTTCTCCATTCTGAGGAACGATCATTCACTACTTTGTTTTTTCCTATTTCTTCACCAGTTTTTAACCCATTCATTTATTTCCACCCATACATTGGCTTTCTTCCTGGTAGATGATGTAGGAAAATTACATTGCCTCTTAAGAATGTATCTTGCAGCCAGAAACTAAAGCCAGTGTATTTGTGAAGCATCCACTTATCACATGGCATTATAAGGGGGTATCTCCTGGCCCGGAGTTATTTATTATCTTTGGCTCTGGTGAGTGTAAGGAAGAGAAATGTGCTTGCTTTTTAATAATTAAATGTAGGTAACTTTTGTGAGTATGTGCACTTGTGAAGCTGAGGTATGTCTGGTCTACTGAGGTTGGGAAGATAAATTTCTTTGGTTTCTGGCTTGATTTCTTCATTCATCTCATTTGAATGCTCTTTGTATGTTAAACCTTATTCATTCCCTTGCATTACACAAATGACCATAAAGGGATGGGGAGATAGCTCAGTGGGCTAAGCACCTGCCTGGCAAAGCACAAGCACCATATTATAATCACCCATACTATATGCTGTGCTGGCCCTAGAACCCTAGGAGTGGTAACACACACCTGTAATCCCAGCCCTGGGAAGGCTGAAACAAGAGGATCACTCTGAGTCTGAACTGTGTAGTGAGACCCTGTAATAACAACAACGACAAAAAAAAAAAAAAAAAAAAAAAAAAAAAAAAAAAAAAAAAAAAAAAAAAAAAAAAAAAAAAAAAATGACTGGGCCGGCCAGGTAGCTCAGCAGACTAAAGCACCAGCTTAGGCAGGCTCAGCAACGGGGGTTCGATCCCAGTGTACCACGCCAGCCCTGTCCCCAAAGTGCGCTAAGACAGCGACCGAGACTGGGCATTGTGGCACTCTTGCCTGTAATCCCAGTGCTTGGAAGGCTGAAAATAGGAGGAGCCCTATGAATCTGATCTGTGTAGTGAGTCTGTAAAACCAGTACTAAATGCATTTTAAAAACCCACAAAATTAAATCACCATTTTTATTTTTGATGAAGTAGGTGTAGTGGGAGGAAATAAGAGATCTTAAATATGAGAGAACCTTTGACATTGTACCTCAAAATGAGAAAAGGTTATGATAAAATGGTGTCCAAAAATGTGGGCCAATTTTTATTGCAACACCTCTAGCGTTAGCCGCATGATTTAAAATATTTTAAAATATGTTCTGCTCCTAAAAGAGCGTTTTTAAGGCCTGAATATTGGTGCAGGAACATTGATGCCCTTAGGCCAGTAGGGCTTCAGTTGTTCCAAAGTTCCCTTCCTCTTGAACTATGTTAGTATATCCACTGCACCTCCAGGGCACTGTCTTTGTTATTTTAGACTGATAAGACAATGGCTGTAGAAAGAAAACTGGAAAAGTTGGGCAACTGTGCACTTTCATCTTCTACTCGTTTCTGTATTTGTCTGGGCAAGACCGACCACTTGTCATGAACCCAGAAGACATGCTCCATTTAGCCAGTGAGAGCCAGTAGAGGACCTCAGACCATGGCTGCAAGAATATAGCTAAGGTCTCTTGAGACCACAGCCCCGTTACTCAGCCTGGCTGTCACACATGTGAGTTGACATTTCCAGCACTAAAGGGAGTAGGGAGCTGGAAACCCACCTAGCTGTGTTCATGGCAGGTTGGAGATCCAGAAATTATTTCTCAGTCCACTCTGGGGATGATGAATCTTGATTACTGACTTGATTGATTTAAAAGACACCTAGGAGACTACTAACCATGACCCCACATCTGGTCACTGGCTTTCTCCCCTCTGGATGTTTCCTGTTCTCTGCTTCCTGCATGCCCTAAATCGAGTAGTCTTCTTCTATCCTGCCCTTCCACCATGATGTTTATGCCTTGGACCCATCGGACTATGGACTGAAACCTCTGAAATCATGAGACAAAATAAATCTGTCTTTGATTTTAAATTCTGGGTATCAGGTATTTTATCTCAGCAATAGAAAGCTGACCAATACATTTCCCCAGGGCCCTTGGAGAACAACTCATTGGTAATAGGACAGAGGATGCCCTTGGGTTCTTTCAAATTCTCGCAGCAGAGAAAGAAGACTTGGATGGAGCCAGAAAAGAGCTGGTTATAGAGCTGACCTAAAGCTCCTTCTCAGAATAGCAGTCAGGGTGGAGGAAATATCAATTAGGAATGAGGATCAAGAGTCAAGAATTCAGGCCCAAGGAAACTGCTGCCAGACACAGGAACTAATAACGGTGCTGTGGATTGAGTGGTTACTGTAGACTAAACTCTTCACGTAGGCCTATACAGGTTAACGTCATTGGGGATTATTATTGGAATTTCCATTTCATAGGTGATCTCTCAGAGAACAGAAAGGTTAAATAATGTTATAACTATGTCAGGGGTTCACAAATAGAGTATCTGGGATTTGAGTTGACATAGTCTGACTGCAGCTCACATTCCTAATTAATCCACCCTATTGCTATTTTAGGAAGAGCCATCTTCCCAAGCAGTTTTCCCACTGAAGAGAGTATGGGGGAGACCGCCTTTGAGAAGCAGCGGATCCTGGTGATTAGAATAATTTATGGGCAGCTTCTGTGATGTTTTTCATATGAAAAATGGATTAGGAATTTATCCTCAAATCAACAGAAAACTTACTCCAAAAGAGAAGCTCAGGAAGCCAGGTGTGAGAGCACACTCCTGTAATCCCAGAACTCAGGAAGGTGAAGCAAGAAGATTGCTTTGAGGAAAGCCTGGTCTACACAGTGAGTTTGGAGCTAGCCTGAACTACATAGTGAGACCCTGAGAGAAAGAGAGAGAGAGAGAGAGAGAGAGAGAGAGAGAGAGAGAGAGAGAGAGTCAAATTTTATTTGCGCATGGAAGGGCATAAACAAATCCTGAGGGCCAAAAAGGACCCTAATACAGTGGCTCCTAGTAGAAAGGTAGGGCAGCCCCTTAGAGGAAGAGGCAGCCATTCTGTCAGCAACTAGTTTATTAGATAAACAGAACTCAATAGGCTATCAAATAATATTATCCCCCCAAGACCACTTCTATCTTTGTTTACAATTGTGTATGTGTTAAACATCTTTCTCAGCCATCCTCAGTTGCCAAAAATGGCATGTAAATAAAATAAGTATGTAGTTCAGAATAATAACCAAACCATCACATTGCAAAGTTAAAGCTCTCTTCTGATTCAAACCTGTCCCAGGCTGGGAGGTCAACAGCAGGAGCAAAGGTGGAAAGAATGCAACTCCTTGCCTTTTCTCTGGGCTCATTCCTTCTGCACTGACAGAGATTGCTGACTCCTCTGGGGGAGACAGGATCCAGCAGAAGGGAGGTGGGGGTATTGGCCCATCTTAGATGGTGTGTCCCAGCATGGCCTGCTCAGGGTCTTCTGAAGAGCTTCACCAGCCCCTCCCTCTTTGCATCCAAGCCCTTTAAGTGATATGTCCAAGTCCATCCCTCCTGAACATGTATGCACACCCTTTGCCTTGTGTGAAGAAAATTTCTTGTCAAGGCCTCTCCTCCCCTGTCATCTTCCTCTTCCTCTTCCCTGCCTCAGGTAGTAGCCCCTGTCTTTTTTTGCCTTTTCAAGTCTGTCACATTCTAAGTGAGGGGTCCCTTGCAGGGCACTTTCACTTGTCTTGAAAAGATAGGAATGCTTTTCTTGTCTTTACTTGTGAGAAGGACACTGAGCTGTTACCCTTTTTTGGCAGGGTTACTGCATAAGCAATGTCGAGTCCTTCTCGGGGCAGCTTATCAGGGAGAAGTGGTGAGCATGTCTACCATTGCTAGTTATGTTATTTGATTCCTTGGTTGAGGCAATGCCTACCAAATTTGTCCTCTGTCATGTTGATAGATCTCCATGTAATTAATAACTGTCTTCTGGGTTAGGACTGTGAGGTTTTGTAAAAGCAGCTTTTTCTCCCCAAACTTTTGATAAATTGTACCTTTGCCTATTCAAAGACCCATGCCAGAAACTAGGGAACCTTCACCTTGTCCTCTTTCTTCCCTTTTGTGTTTAATAAACAAATCCTGTCAATCCTTCCCCTTAACATTATTTAAATTCATTTTTCCCCTTCCCACACACACTGCTTAACTCAACTGCTTGTCGTCTCTCTGGAGCTACTTGAATAACACCTACGTAGGCTCTCAACTGCCTATGTATTCCTCTCCCCATATTGCTACTACAAGAGTAGTACTTTCAAGACCTGAAAATCTGATTATATCATTTTTCTGCTTAAAACATT
>PVKN010036504.1:0-11430 GCA_004027915.1 Capromys pilorides | reverse complement strand
CTTCCACTAATGCCAGATGAGATGATAATTCTCTACTGTTATGGACTATTGAACTATATATACAGCTAATTTCTCTTTGTGCAATGAAAATAAAGATCTCTACTAATGATGTTTAGAATGGAAATAATGTCTGCATATTGTACTCTGAACAACTACAAAGAAGACAACAATATGCAATGTGTTAATAAGGCCAGATATTACTGTATCTGGTCTTCTAACCTGTTGTACAACTGTCTCATTGCCATTGCATTCACATTAATATTAATAAAAATAAATTTAAAAAGGAAAAACAGAGCATCACAGGAAAATGTTCAAAAACCATGAATGCTCAACATAGGAAAAAAATGAAATCCTTCAAGTAAATCTAAACATAAGTACAAGAGGTTAAAGCCTCCAGTGAAAGTGTGCACTACAGATTGAATGAAGGAGAGGATACAATATCAGCTTTAAAAAATGGGATTGCAGCTAGGGACTCTGCAAAGAATCATATCTTGAAAATAGCAAGAGATCATAAAAATTAAAAAATACAAGATTTTTTTTTCACAGTCAAAAGTATTCCAACAGTTTACTATAAAGAATGTAGACATTTAAAATAATCCCACTGTCATGAACATAAATTGAGGTTTTTTTTCACCTAGGGTACAAGCTGATTCAAAAACAAATAAAAAATCCAATAGTGTATTAACACCTTTTCATTCATTTGCCATATTGACAGTGCAAATACAAATCTGGTCTAAATGTACAGACTCCCAAGCAACAATGTACAACTTTCTTCATCCTCCATACTGAGAGATGTAAAATCTTAAGGGCCAAATAATACCAAACGAATAGGCTTCAAAAATCGTCTAAGTTAAGGGCATTCACTAGTTTTAGCTAAGAAACATCTGGAACACTGACAAGCGATCACTTACATACAATAATGTGGAGTTTTTTTTTTTTAAATAAACTTTAGTAGAACAGTTCTGAAAGGTACACCAGAGGAATGACAGTTATCAGTTTAATGTATTAGCCAATTTGAGTTCATAACTAAAATCTAAAATTTAGTTATTCCCTATGCTGAGAACTTTCTATCATGTCAGTAACTATGTTATGAAGTAAAGGATATAGGTGAATTTTTTATTATTATCACAATTGCTGTATTGTCTATGACCTCAACAGCTTGTGAAAGTCTAGGAAATGTTCATGCATAAGAATAATCCCTCAGGTGACTTGAAATTGCCCCATACAATGGTACATTATCAACCCTTAGTGAAGCCTTAAAGGAGGGGGAACAGGTTTGAAAAATGAGTCAAAAGAGGCAAATATAGCATCTGCTTTCAGAGCTATCAACTCAGGAATTCTCTCAACTATGAAATCTTGCAGTGAAGTTATTTTGTTTTTCAAAATTCAGGTGGTGACATTTGCTTATTGTAGATCTGGCATTTTGTCATCATCACTGTCTTGTGAATCATCATCTGCTCCATGTACTTCTGGTAAACCTATATACTCATCACCACCCATGTTGTTCATCATCTCAGGCCTGGGGAGATAGCTCAGTAGAGTAAACCCTTGCCTGGCAAGCACAAGGTCCTGAGTTCAAACCCTGGTACCACCAAAAAAATATCTTATAACAGATACAAGATTAAGCAAAGATGAACCTCATAAGATGGATTGAAGTCAGTGAACAAGCTTGAGACAGTGCAAAAGTCGTGAAAAACCTCTTCAGAGAAATAATGGCAGAAAATTTCTCAAATAAAAATAAAGAATTTGACACAGAGATAAATGAAGTATATAGAAGTCCAAATATCCATGACTGAAATAAATCTACACCAAAACTTATAGTAATCAACATTTCAGAAACTCATCACAAGAAGATAACATTAAAAGAAGTTAGGGAAAAGAAACAAATGATATTTAAAGGAAATCCCATCAAAATCACAGAGGACTAGGGCCATCATTATAGCTCAGCAGACTAAACACTTGCATAGGAAGGTCCAGGGGCCAGGGTTCAATTCCTCGCCCACCTGCTGCATTGGCCCTGCTCTAGGGTGTGCTGAGCTGACGATGGAGTCTGGGTATGGTGGCGCACACCTGTAATTCCAGCACTTGGAAGGCAGGAAACAGGAGGATCACTATGAGTCGGAGCTGCATAATGAGACTGTGTGAGTGCGTGTGCGTGTGCACACATACACACACACACACACACACACACACACACACGTGCATGCACGCAATCACAGAGTGCTACTCACTACAAATCCTCAAATCAACACGAATTTTGAGTGAGGCATTTCAAGCCCTAAAAGAAAACATTCTGCAGCCCAGATTGATATACCCCATAATAACACATTTCAAAATCTATAGAGAAATGAGATAGTTCTATGACAAAGAGCAACTGAAGAAATTCATGACCACCTAACCATATCTTCAGAAGTACTCTAAAATATATATTATAGAGACAATGAAGTCCACAAGCACAAGAGCAACAATATAAATAGGTCTCCAGGCATGGCAAGCAATAGAAAAGGGAGGAAACACAGAGAAACAAAATAAGAAAATAATATGAAAAAGATAAGCCAATAAATACCAGTTATAACCATCAGTGTAAATGTTCTCAACTCATCAATTAAGTGAAACAAACTGTCAAAAGGAATTAAGAAGCAAGATCCAACAATATACCACATTGAGGAGATAGATTTATTTTAAAAAGAAATTCAAAGACTCGGACTCAAAAGATGGAAAACAGTACTCCATATTACTGAAACAAAGAATAAAAAACCAAAGGTAGTTATTCTATTTTCAGACTATGTGAGCACCAAGCCAAGATTGATCAAAAGAGACAAAGACTATGACTAGATACTCATTAAGGGAAAACTAAAAGAAAAAATGAAACCCATCGTAAATACATTCACCAGTTACCATTTTGTAATTGCTCTTCTCTCATTGCTAGGATGAATATTGAAGCTTAAGGAAGGCAAGGTTTATTTAGCTCACAGTTACTGGAGGTTTAAATCCACTGCTCTCACTCTAGAGGGTCTGGAGGAGAGGCTGCTTTATCCAAGATGATCCACTGCATCCCTCGAAGGGAAGCCACCAGACAAGAGTGAGGGCATGCTGTAAGTTTAATGATTTATGCCTCTCTGGCCCCATCCCTCAAGCTCTGCCCTGGTACTATAGTTTCGCAACTCTAGCCATGCTCTGCTCCTCCAGCGGAGACTGCCGCATAATTTAAACCAGGCTTTGGGGAGACCATTACATGTGAACCATAACATCCTTCCCCTGGACTCCCAAATTCTCAAGTAAATCCCTTTGTGCAAGAGGCGTTCTAGTCCATCTCTAACAGTTGCCAAAGTCTCAACATTTTCAGCGTTGCTAAAAATCCAAGTCTGAAGTCTCCTCCACAATCAAAGGCAAATTTTCAACTATGAGCCCCTGTACAAATGAAAAATTAAATGCATCCAACATTCAAAGGCACAAGATCAACATTGTCATTGCAAAAGGTATACACAGGAGGTTACAAACCACTGGGGCCAAAACAAGTGCAAAATTCAGCAGTGCAAACATTAAATCCTATGGTTACATGTGGAGCACCCAAAGCAATCTGAGGCAAACTGTGAGCTTCATGTGGCTCCACCCCTAAGGCACTCTTGATGATGGCTCCCATACCTTCTCTCTTAGGCAAGTTTTGCTCCCTCCTTGCAGCTTTCCTTAGAGATGCATGTTCCTCGCTTTTCCAAACTTATGGGGTTTCCACTGAATAGGTTTCACACAACTTTACATATTTCCCTGTCAGGGGAACACTTCCTGGCCTCCCAGGCCTTCTGAAATCTAGGTATAAGCCTTCTTAACCTCAGAACTCCTGCATTCTGGATGCACCTAAACCAATACCACATGGATAATGCAAAGGTCTGCTGCCAGACGGAACAGAAGCCAGAATGTTTTGTGTCTTGGCTGTAGGGGTCAAATGCCTGAATTTCTGAGCACTCTGACCCCAATTCTGAGAAACAAATTCTCTACACTGCCACAGTTCTGTAGTCTGCAGTGGCTGTTGCTTCCATTCTGGAACGTGCTGTGGCCACTCCTCAGTTCTGGAACATGAGTCTCTGTGGTTTTCTTCTCAAAACAGTTTCTCACCCTTGTGATTCTGTGGTTGCAAAGGTAAAAACGTGCTACCTCCTGAGGTGCCCTCAGAACATCTTTTCTACTCTCCTGTTCCTCCTGGGCCATGGAGATCCTAACTCTATCTTTGCATTCCACAGCTTTATTGAAGCTTCCCTTTTGGCCAAACCCACATTTTAAATCACTCTGCTGGACTCTTTGCTCTTCATTCTCAACATAAATTGGACCAAGAGCCCCCAACAATAACCAGGCCACGGCCCCAATATTTGACTGCTTTGAGATTTCCTTTGAAAGATTAATTAGTTCTCTGTGTTTAATTTTAGTCTCAGGCAAAGTCTCTGAACAGGAGCAAAATTCAGACAAACTTTCTGCCAAGCCAAAACACAAATGATCGGAGTCTAACAACTAATGCAGTCCTTCTTTCCAGCAGAAATCTTTCCAGCCTGGTCATTACAGTCAGGCTTCCTGAGCTATTACCACAATCTCCCAAACAGAACAGGTGAAGCTGTTCCAGCGCTGCACTTGTAGGTGACATCTCTGAATGTTTCCTATCAATTCCCATAAGCATTCTCAAAAGCTTGTAATTCATATTGTCAAGTATGGCCACAGCAATGACACCACTCCTCTGGTACCATATTCTGTCTTGGTTACTCTTCTCTCATTACTGGTACAAATAACCAAAACTCAAGCTTAGAGAAGGAAAGGTTTATTTAGCTCACAGTTACTGGAGGTTTCAAGATACTGCCCCCACTCTAGAGGGTCTGCAGGAGAGACTGGGTTGCTGCTGTGTCCAGGAAAATCCACAATATACCTCCAAGAGAAGCCACCAGGCTGGTGGGGTAGATGTTCTAAGTTTAACAGTTTGTGCCTTTCCAGCCTCACCCCTCAAGCACCTCCTTGGTCCTCTAGCCCCACCCTTCTAGCCACATGCTGCTTGTTCAGCAGCGATTGTCCCATGATTTACATGAGGCTTTTGAGGACAACTAGATACAAACCATACCACATCAGTAATCCAACTAACTAAAACAAATATTGATAGACCTGAAAAATCAAATATCACTAGCATTATAATAATGCTAGTGTTATAATGGGGAACATAATACCCCATTTTCACAGTTCAATTAATAAACTAGACAAAATCAACAAAGATGTATCACAACTAAGCCAAACCTGTGTACAAATAGACTTAGTAGATGACTGAAGTGTTTGAAATCACAGGATCAGAATACACATTCTGCTGGGTTGCACAAAGGACATTATGAGAAACCATCTAAATATTAGCTCATAACATATGTCTAAGTAAATACAATGGAATAGAAGTTTTCCCATGCATATTACCTGATCATAATACAATAAAATAGGAAGTCAATAGCAATAGAAACCACAAAAATGATATAATCACATAGAAAGAAAACAACATTCCCCTCAATAACCAGTAGATTACAGAGACAATTAAGCAAGAAATTAAATGTTATAAAATATAAAAGAATAAATTTCTTTATGAAAAATAAAGCTCAATATCTGCAATGGTTTCGAAGACTTGTAATACTAGGAGAGGTATAGACATGAGCATCTGAAATTCAGGCTAAGTCAGGGAAACTTAGGAACTTAGCCAGACCCAGTCTAAACAACAACAACAAAATGCCTAGAGATGTAAGTCAGTGGGAAATAACTTGTTCAGTCCTAAGTACAGCAAAAATAAACAGTAACACTCTGAACTGTATATTTTTAAAGTCAAGACAGCATTCTTTATAGAAGAAAAATAAACACAACCAACACAAATAAGTGAGTGTGGGCCAGCCAAATAGCTCAGCAGATTAAAGCACCTGGAAACAGGCACAGGGGCATGGGGTTCGATTCCTGGCCCTGTTGTGTCAGCCCTGCCGCTGGGGCATGCTGAGGTGTTAATTGAGACTGGGCATGGTGGTGTGTGCCTGTAATCACAGCTCTTGGGAGGCTATAAACAGGTAGATCACTACAAGTCTTAGCTAGTAGTAGTGAAACCCTGTACACCCTGTAGACCTTTCATTAAATTACAAAAATAAACCAAACCAAATCAAAACAAAAAAAATCCTAAAAACAAATAATTGAGGAACACAACAATAAAGATAAAGAAAGAATAGAAATGATTGAAATAGCCAGGCTTAGTGGCACATGTCTGTAATCCTAGCCCTTGGAAGGTCAACAGGATGATTGGTGTCAGTTTCAGACCAGCCTGGTCTACAAAAGTGAGCTCAAGGCCAGCCTGAACTGCACAGTGAAACCCTGTCTCAAGAAGACAAAAAAAGAAAAAAAGAAAGAATTGATTGAACTTAAAAGAAGGTACCAAATATGGTTACAAACTGAAAAAGTTAAAACTGGCGCAGCCTCAGTGGACACTGCAGAAAGGGAGGGAACAGCACAGTTTTGGTCAGCAAGGGAAAAGTAGTCTTCATAGTGCATAGGAGATGTTCTTAGAAGAAAAAGATGAGGAAACCACCATACACTGTAGTCTTATATATGACTAGGAACTGGAGAACCATCCATGTGACCTGGAAATCCCATGACAGGAAAGGCCAGAAACCTTGATTATCTGAGACACTGGCAGCAGTCTTCCCTACAGAGAAGGGAATCACATAATTGTACAGCAACACAAGGCACTGATGGGAACAATAACATCTTACTTTTATGAACCTGCAAATGTGTGTCAGTAGGTTCTCTAGGGATGGATAGAGAGAAAGGGGGAAGAAAACAAGACCAGCAGTGGTGGAAGGAAGGAAGGAATATAAGAATAAGGAAGTGAGAAGGGAAGAACTTGGAATGCCCTTACAACTAATTGAGATTTGAGGGTCACAGTTAGGTACTTATAACATTCTAATAGAACTGTCAAGTCAAAGAAGGTTACATTTAATGTTCATTCAATCCAATGAGTTCACTCTTGAGACCCTGGGCATGGTTCACTGATTATTGATCAGCTGCCTTAAAAATTGTCAACATAGGGCCAGGGAGATAGCTCTGTGGCACAAGCGCCTGCCTGGCAAGTACAAGGTCATGAGTTCAAACCCCGGTCCCGCAAAAAAAAAAAAAAAAAAAAAAAAAAAAAAAAAAAAAAAGTCAACATTTAGGCATTTGTGGAAAGAGGGCATGAGGATAAGGAAATCTGAACACGGTCTTAGTTATGGCCAAGCTAGCATGGAGGTACTTCAGGTAAGATACAAACTAGGAAATGGAAGGGGCATGGAAGGAAGAGAATATCCCACTGAAAGGGGTGATCTTGGCCAGATCCTAGAGAAGTCAGCTTCTTCCTGTTTCCTTACTCACTGATACTGAGGACAGGGAGATAAGGAGGGAGGGAGCAGAGGTTAGGAGAACAACATAGAGGTCCGAAGCAGATCTCTCCTTTTTCCACCATGTATATAGGACTCACGATAGTGTACTCCCCTCCTGATGTCCAGGTGGTGCTTTGTGGTCCCTAAACTCCTCCCCCCATGGCTACCATTGGCTGGTGACGTACTGACCACAAAGTGCAAAGTCCATGACCATTTTCAGGAAAAGAGTATACAGGGAGTTTGGGCACACCTGAGATAGATCACTGGGAAACACTGAGTGAATATGTGTTCAAAAGAAGCAAAACCATGTGTACTGAACTGGTTGATCCAAGCACTCTAGCGATGGAGAAGAGTGGGTTCCTTCTCTACCTAAATTCAAACCACCAGCACAAAGTGGAGATACTGAAGAAGTATCTTCATGAGGGAGACAAGAAAGGAGTTTTCACCATCATGCTTAAAGTCAATGTGAGTATACTACCCACACTTCTCCCTTTGGACCTTTAGCACCACACAAGCCTCCTGCCCTGTCTTCAAACCATACCCTATTTCATGAAATCCCTGTTCCCATTGCTCCTCTCACTTCTTCAGCAGTGCCATTGCACTTCTGTGATTGGGTTTTGTCCTTGAGAGCGATGAAGAAAGCTAAGAAGGCAAAGAGGCCTCTCCAAGCAATTATAAAGACTAGACTGCCCTAGGTCTTGCACGAGTTCTGACAAACAAATGAATCCTGAGTGGCAGTAGCTTTCATACCTTATCACTAGCCGAATGAGACATTCTGTGGCATTGCACCAGAGTAGGTCAAATAGAGTGTGTAGGAACCTGCCACCAGGAGTAATGAGCCAATGATCCAGGGAAGAGAGGTTAGAGACCTTGTGGATACCCACAAAGGCTCCATAAATATGGCTAGTGGCAAATAGTCATTCAAGCACATAGGAAATCTGACATCAATAGTACATAGCGATGATGAAAACAAAAATCTTAGTGATGTGTGTATAGTGTGTGTGTGTGTGTGTGTGTGTGTCTGTGACTGAGTCTGTGTGTCTGTGTGTCTCTCTTCCCCGAATATGTGGTCACAGAAGACCAGAAGATATAGTGCAGACAATTACAGCACCTTCTATAATTACAGAGTTTTCCTGAACTTCAATTTCAAGTATGGACATTTGTGTTCATTTGGGGATAAGTGGCCTTGGACTATCTATATCTATATCTGTATCTATATGTGTATCTATATCTATATCTATGGATATATAGTCAATATATATATATATATATAGTCAATATATATTGATATTTGATTTTGATTAACATGAAAACAACTAGTCATCTGATCAAACTGTGACAAGGGAGAGTATTATAAGATTATGTACAGAATTTAAGTCTGTTGTGGAATTTTGACTCCTTCCATAGTATGTCAATGGCCTCATAAGAGTCTGTTAATGTATAACAGTACATATTATAATGAGAATAATGATAACTTCAGAAGACTATTGTAAATTTGAAATATTTACAAGTAAAGTACTTAACAACATAAGTCAATTAATTGTAGTCAGTATAAATAACATAAATACAGAGAGCACTCTGATTCCTGTTGGGAACCCCTATCCTGGTGGAGGGCACAGTGGTTGAGTGCTGCTTAAGATGCTTTACAATACAACTAATACAAGTGAATCTGCATTTAAACTCTGCTGAACTGAGAGATGGAGTGTGTTCAGCACCTGCACACAAAACTGATTTCAGGAAATGAAGTGTTTGAGAGGCACATTGACCAGCTTTGTAACTGAAACTTGGAAGTAAGATATGGTGAAAAATATAAAGCAAGTACTTTACTGTGAATAGTAATTTGAAAAACATTAGCAGTCCTTTGTTGTGTAAGTTTGCATAACTCAGCTCCAACTCAAATGGTCAGTTAATTAGGGAACATGTTTGAGTCATTGTGAGACCAAGGCCACTCCAGAGGAAACTAGCACTAGTCAAAAAACACTGTCACCTCCTGAGAAACAGAGAACAGCAAGTCATTTTATAATTACTTTCATTCTAATTGTGAGTGATAAAAACATATCAGAAGTTCTGGGAATAAGAGCCCACAACGGGTATCAGCTTGACAGAAAGCTCAATTGTATCAATTTTTTAGGACTGCACACATTGTGTTATGCATGTCTCTCAAAGATCGTTTGTCAACAAAAATACTGTAAAAGGTGTGGCTTTGTTCTTCCAAATCTTAAGGAAATGGGAGCCAAAGACTTCTGCATCCATACCTTAAAAAGCAGTGGAAGAAAAAAAAAGAAGAGTGGAAGAAATATTGATAGCATGGTATATATGAAAAATATTGAGGTTATGGATAATAATAGATTACTACTTCATTGCAATTAACTCAAATAAATGCCATTTATTCATTTAATTTCAAAAACACCTCTTCATGTTTTAAAAACATATTTAAAATTCTTTATTACCCCTACAAAACAAAAGACCCGATCAACAATGAGCAATATAAATGAACTGACATCTCAAAGTTGAAATAAAATGACCAAAAGTTGCATGGATAATGTTCAGCATCTTAGGCATAGGAAGAATGTGAAATAAAAAATGAGGTAATTAGGAATTAAGTATTGTTCAAAGTGCATAAGAAAAATTAGTAGGAGGGAAAGGTTATGCATATCTCTCCAATATCTTGGGTATGACCTTGTTAGCAGGAAAAATCTGGTAAGTTAACTGTTAGGTATGGATAGGACAGAGCAGAATGTACCACTGAACAGGGGTGGCTTATCAATAGTGTGGAGGAAGGACACTCTACCTGGGATTGGATCCATAAACATTGAGTTCTGGTAAATAGTGAAGGGGTGGGAGACCAGTTTGAGAAGCTTTGTAGGCTTGCGACATAATTGTTCCTTTTCTCTAACCATACCATGTTGGACTCACCATACCTTCCCTTCCCCATGGACCTGTCCAAATGATGGTTTGTGATGTAAAAGCCTCTCTGATGCTCCAGGGCTACCATTGGCTGATAACTTGCTGATGAAACAAAGGCCAAGTGTGTGACCACCTCAGAGACAGGCATATGAAGGGAACAAAGCCCCACCTGGGGCAGTCTAGAGGGTGGGCCTCTGCTAGGAAGAATGATCAGACACTGGACTGGGAGGCGCCTGTGGCGAAATGCGGAAGCAAAAACCTTTCCGAAAAAGAAGGTAAGGGCGCTTTCAGGGCCTAATGTTAAGGGCAAGGCAAGTAGACTATCGTATCTCCTCCCCTTGTCGCCATGACTACCCTCCCTAGACCCTTACCAGTCCTCAGACCATACTCTTTTTCCCTTGAAGCACCTGTTCCCATTGCTAGTCCCCATCTCACCCAAACCAATGGTCTTCTGTGATCTCCTTGTGTCCTTCCAGGCAACCAAGAAATCAAGCAAGGCCAAAAAAACCCAGAGTGAGAACATGGGAGCCAGTACAAGCCCCCAGGAAGCCCAGGCCAAGAGGGGTCTGAAGAGGTTCACCCGAGGCCAGGGAGCCACAGGCCCACAAAAGTAGAAGTTCTCTTCTACTGAGTGGCCCCAACTACCAGCATAACATGAGAAGTGGCCCTCGGCCTGTGTACTGCCGATGATGAACTGAGGTCAATTGGAAATTACACACCAACACTTTCTAGTGATGGTGCAATAAAACTTAGCTTTGTGACCCTCTGAATGTATGTCTTTGTGTGCTCTGGAGGTGGGAGGAAGAGAGGAAAGAGGTAAAGGGAGCAGCAGGAGGGAGTGAAAAGTGAGGAAGCAGTGCTTTTTAGTATTTTTAAGACATTACCATGCTGATTTCCATGGTATTTGTCTTAGTTCACATTACCACCAACAATGTAGAAGGAGTCCTTTGTCCTAACAATTTTGCCAGTATTTGTTGTTTCTTGATTCTTTCATAATAATAATTCTCCCTGGAGTTGGTTAGGATTTCAGTGATGTTTTGATTTTCATTTCTCTAATGGACAAAGAGGATAGACATTCTTGTATTTATTAACCATTTGGACATTTTAAAAGAAGTGT
>PVKN010036503.1:0-11425 GCA_004027915.1 Capromys pilorides | reverse complement strand
CTGAAACTGTTTTATTTTGTCTCTATTTTTTTGTTCTTTTTAAAATAAAATAAAAATGCAATATGAAGAAAACTGAGATAGGTGATTTAGAGGAAGTCAGTGGGGTTAAAAAAAAAAAATGTAGTTTTATCTGTACTATGTACAGATAAACCACTCCCCAAGATGATTGTAAACTCTATGAACTGAAAACAATGAAAAAAAAAAAAGACTAAAATATTTAAATTTTTCAAAAAGAAACAAGGAATGTATCTATCAGGGGAGCAGCAATAAAACAGATGTTAGCAGTGGATTAGCCAATGAGAAGGGGGAGATGTGTTTGTTAGCATGGCTGCCAAGCAACCCTTGTGATGCCACCAGCATGCGGCCACCCCCTTTGTAGAACCTTGGCAACACCGACAGTTAGTCTCAGATGCCAAGGGACCATTCAGGTGAGCACAGCTCTGTCTGCTTTCTCCTTCATATCCACAGAGGTGAATCCAACCACACTGGCTCTTGACATTTCTTAGTCAACTGACACACTTTTAATGACAGTTTTCCAGTACCTACTGCAAATAGCAATAAGTGCCTCTCATTTAAATATCCTGACATCCTTTGGGTTTTGAAGCTTCCACATTCACCAGCCCCAGCTTCAGATATTTTTATGTAGAGAGACAAAACTATCAAGCATAAGGTTTTGGTAGAGCTTTAGCAAGGTTTAGTAAAGAAGAGAAACTCCTAAGGAGGAGAGGTGGTGGGAGGAAGATCAGTTCAAGCCTGCCTAGGCTTCCCTGAATTCTGTGGCATCATGAATTATGTATGAGACTCTGTCTCCTAAAGTATATTTTGCATTTAAAAATAAAATAGAAATTGAAGCCTTAGACCTAGCAACCAACACTTTATGTATAGAGTTACAAAGTGCTTCAGCTGAAATACCTTATCCGTATGTGAAATCTGGACTCTGATTCAGCAACTCTTGATTTCCAGTCACCATGAACAGTGTGACTTAGCCCTAGGCAGTGCCAAAGACCATGTGTTTTGCTCTGTAAAGTGCCTGGGATCCACACTATGGAACACTCCTCTGTTGATTTTGTTTTGTGTTTTTGAGACAGGTTCTTACTGTGTAATGCAGGCTGGCCTTGGACTCACTGTGTAGTCAAGGTGGCCTTGAACTTGTGGGGATTTTCCTGCCTCTGCCTCCTGAGTGTTGTAATTACAGGCTGTCCTGTTTAAAATTACTTTCAGCTGGGCATGGTGGCACATGCCTGTAATCCTAGCACTTGGGAGGCTGAGGCAGGAGGATCAGTGTGAGTTTGAGACCAACATGACCGCAAAAGTGAACTCAAGGCCAGCCTGAACTGCATAGTGAGACCCTGTCTCAAAAAAACAAAAAAATAAAAAATAAATAAATAAAAATAAAATTACTTTCAAAGCTCTTCTCTGGAAGAATCGCCTAAGAATGTTTCGCGTTCCTATCTCATAATCATGAAATCTTCACATGCTAATCATGAATAAGACTGGGTGATCAATATATGATGCCATTTTAAGGTGACCCTTAAAAGTCACTTTTATTGTCGAAAACATATATATCTTCATTTTCCGGAGTAGATCCCTCCAAATCTTCTGTGAGAGATCCCAGTCTCTGTGACTCCTGTCATCCCTCTGTACCAAAGGCAGCTGTATGTCTATTAGTCTACTACTATTAATTGCCATCAAAGTATTCTTCATTCATTGAAATAAGCACATTATGTAATAAAACAAGAATACTGAGGAGTTAGGTGTTGTATGAAAATTACAAAGCATTTTTATTGTATCTTTAGTTTGTTACTCACTTGAAAATATGTTCTGGGGAATGTTTTATGTCAACATAATTCTCTAAACCTGATATTTCAAGTGAATTTAGCATCTTCCCTTCTGAATGAATTCAGGTCTCTTTAATATTGTAAAAACTCAAAATATAATGTCAGTACTCAGTGTACATTCACAGCAAACTCAGATAAACATTCTATGATTTCAAGGATGTTACTGAACCTGTGTCTCAGTCCTTAGTTTGCAAAGGATGTGTTGATGTCAGGTAACCAATGGGACAGGAATAACATTCAAGGAACTGACATACTTAACGTAGTCTCTCCGGACCTGGTGCAGAAGGCCATGAGCTTCTCAGGTGATTCTTGTCTCTGCACCTGGGAGACTGGATTGTGGTTCAGCACATGGTTGTCTTCATACACGAGTATCCTGTTTCTACCCAGAGCATATTTATTACCCAAGAGTGTGCTTCCAGCCATCTCCTTCCTATTTCTCTGATCCTGAGGTGAGTGAGTCCCACATTCCCCAACACCTTGCCCCAGCATCCAGAAACTCAGATCACCAGGACCTGTACTGAGGTCCTTCATCATTAGTTAGGGCTTATCCAGTGTCCCCAAGAAATTCTTCAGCCCACTTACAGTACCAGAAAAATCCATTGATTGTTATGTCATGAGAAATTTACTTGACTTCTTCCCTGTAAAAAAATACTATACTATTGGGAACTACTCCATGGTCCTGTGGAGAATAGTAATTAGCAATCTAAACACTGAGGAGCATTTCCTGGGCCATAGACATCTCTCCAATGTTACTTCCATAAGGAGCATTTCCTAATGACTATCCCTCTTTTTTGGCTCCTAGGAGTCTGAATCCTGCCTTCAGTACTGACCAACATACATCTTAGGTCAGAGGGTCTCTGACCCTGCTGGGCAGGGCCCCTCAGGCCCTTTACCCCTCCACCTCCCTGTTTGTGGAATCTTCCTGAGGATTCAGGTTTTTTTTTCATCAACTCCTTAAGGTGAGTGAGACACTTGGTCTTCCTTTCTCCTGCTTTCTCACCAGCCCAGCCCACGGAAACTGCAGTGCTCTACCAGTGTAGATGTTGGAGATAGGATGAGAAAGAGTTGGCAGGCCTAGGAGAGGAGAAGAATGAGGCCTGGCAGAAAGAGGTGCATCCACTTCCCAGTCTCAGAGAGGAGGTTGTACATGCCAAGGGGAACAAAGGAAAAACATCTGGTGTAGTTCACATAGCAGAGGACAAAATAGGCTGAGCCAGGGTTTTTACTGAAGTGCCTAAAGTCACAGCAAGCCAAACCAAGCCAGAAAATCAAAAGGGGTGATCTGATCTGGTTGTATTGGGCTTTGTTTATTTGGGAGGTCACTGGGTGATCACACTAGGACCCGGATGATTTAGAGCAGGAGACATACTAGTTCATTATCTCATGTGAGTGCAATATGTAAGGAAGGAGTTGGGAATATAGACTCAGGAAAGGTTTGTCTGTATAGGAAGCAAATGTCTTGGGTGGAAGTTCCGGTGCATAGAAGTGGCCAACACTGAGCACGATATACCTACCAGGTTAGAGAGATATTGTGGGCATGCAAAGAACATAAAATACAGTAATATGTGCTTCCCCATCTTCCACCCTGTGCCATTCCCCACCTTCACTACTCTCGCAGATATTAATTACCTGCTTTCCATAGCAGCTTGACAACTCAGAGTGCAGGCATTCTTAGGCACAAAGAAGATGTCCCCTAATGGGCAGAGATATTCCTTGTTGAATATAAGTTAGTGTGTGTCTTAGTTACTCTTCCCTCATTGCTGGGACAAATACCCAACTCTCAAAATCAGGGAAGGAAAGGTTTATTTAGCTCACAGTTACTGGAGGTTTCAGTCCATATTCAGCTGGCTCCAAGACAGAGTGGCACATGGGAGAAGGCAACCTTCCATGGTGGCAGGCAAGAGCAAGAGAGCAGGGAGAGAGTAGCAGCTGAAGCAGCTAACTTCTCTTCCTACCTTACATTGAAATGCAAATCATCTGCCCCAGGGGAGGGGCAGCACCTATTTCCACAATAATCAATTACAAATTCTAGAAGCAGCCCCATGATAGCATGAGGCTTTGGGGGGACACCTATGCACAAACCATAACATTGTGTTCCTCTCTCTCTCTCTCTTTGTTTTTTTCGTTTTGTTTTGTGGTACTGGGGATTGAACTCAGGGCCCTGCACTTGCCAGGAAAACACTTATTCCACTGAGCTATTTCCCTGGACCAAAGGTTTTCTTTTTTCTTTTCTTTTTCTTCTTTCTTTCTTAATTTCTTTCTTTCTTTCTTTTTTTCATTAGTGTTTTTCTCAAAGAAGCATACAAATAATTAAGCATGGGTCACTGTTACACGCAAGAGCATCCTCCCTTGGTACAACCACACTTCTGACCTGAAACCATCAGAGCCAGCAGTCTGTTTCCCCGACTTTCCACTTTTGAGTCACTAAGCTGAGCTAGACCAACACTGTTCAACACTCTTTCTACAATCACATGGGGTTCAGCCCCTCAAAGCTGCACCCTTGCCCTTTACCATCAGTCAGTATGCAGCCATGTGCTTTGAAAATCCTTCAGACCCTGTGAAGAATGCATGTTTTAAAAACACTAATTGGGGGCTCTTGAGCAAAGCAAGAGAATGCTAACTAGCATGTCTAAACATTGAGTGCTCCCTGGAAAATAGTCCTCTCTCCAGTGTTAGCTGCCATGAGGAGACTTTCCTAATGACCATCCTCCATTTTTTCCCAGGAGACTGATTTCCTGCCAGTGCTTCTGACCAACTTTCATCTTCAGGTCAGAGGATCTTTTACTATCCTGGGCAGGCCCCTCAGGGCCTTCACCCCTTCACCTCCTGGTTGGTGGAGTCCTGAGGCACAGGCATTGTCAGCGATCCTTAAGGTGAGTGAGGCTCTTGGCCTTCCTTTATCACCACCCTGGTGCATGGAGTCTGCAGTGCTGTAACAGTGTAGCTATTGGAGATGAATGAGAAAGAGTTTGAAGGCCTAGGAGGGGAGAAGAATGAGCCTTGGAAGCAAGCATTTATCTGCTTCCAGGCCTCAGAGGGGTTCTCGTGCCAGGGAGAACCGAGGGAAAGTGTAAGAAGCTACGTGAATGGAATGAAAGTGTTTCAGAATAAATAAGCCATGGATCTCTAAGTGTTCTAAACTGATCCTTCTTATAGATCGGTGTAGCCACACCAGGCTAACCACACTTTCCACCTGAAGGCAGTAGACTCAACTGTCTCTTCTGACAACTTTCCAATTCTCAGTTCTTGAGGAGAGCAAGACCTATGTCATCCTATATCCTCCCAAAAAGCTGAGGTTCCTGCCACCCAGAGCCCATGTGCCTTGCCCATTTACAAGCAATTAAGGTCACGTGGATTGGCCTAGGAAATACTTCCATTCGAACACAATGTTTGAATCATCAACAATATACTTCAGCTCCAGCCTATAGAATGGAGGTAATAATGGCCTCAATTCCATAGTCCTGTAGAGAACAGTCAGAGGCATGTGTGAATAGTGAGGGGAGGTGGCTGGGACATAGACATCTCTCCTGTGTTACTTGACATAACAAGGCTTTCCTAATGACCAGCCTTCTTTTCTGCTCCTAAGAGCCTGAATCCTGCCAGTAGCACTGACCAAACTCATACTTAGGTCAGAGGGTCTCTGACCCTGCTGAGCAGGACTCCTCAGGCCCTTCTCTCCTGGATTTTTCCTATTTTTGGAGTCCTCCTGAGGGTGCAGATCTTGTCATGGGCTCCTAACGATGAGTGAGACACTTGGTTTTCTCTATTCCTGCTTTTTCACCACCGTGGTCCATGGAACCTACAGTGCTCCCCCAAGGCAGACACTGGAGATAGGATGAGAGAGTTTGCAGGCGTAGGAGGGGACAAGAATGTGATTGGTAAGGAAGATGTACATCTGATTCTTGGTCTCAAAGAACAGCTTGCCTATCCCAGTGCGAACCAAGGAAAAATATCTTGTGCAGTTTAAACAGCAAAAGACAAGAATGCAGAGACCGAGACAGGGCCTTTCCTGGGGACCTGAAGGCACAGCAAGTCTAGCACAGATATCAGTTCAGAACTGACAAATTGAACCAATTTCTCTGGGCTTTATTGATTGGAGAAGTTCACTAGATGGTCACACTAGGCTCCTATGAGTTAATCAAGAGAAACACTGATGCGGTATTTCATGTGAGGGCATTAGGTAAGGAAGGTGTTGGGAGCAGAGACTCTAGAACTGTTTGTCTATGGGAAACACATGCCTGAGGTGGCAGTTTTGCTGCTTTGAAGAGCAGGCCAGCACTGAGCACGGTGTACCTCCTAGGGTAGTGAGATATTCTGGGCATTCGAACAACATAAAATATATATGGCAATATGTGCTCTCCCATCCTCCACCACTGCACCATTCCCCAGTTTCTCCACTTTCTCTTTTATTGCATTTCTCACTTATTGGTTACCTGCTTCCCATTAGCAGCTTGAAAACTTACTGAGGTCAGCCAGTCTTTGGCACAAAACTTTTGCTATCCCCTCATTTCTAAAGACACCCCTAGGTGAATGGAAGTTAGCATGTTAACCGAAAAGTATAGAGATTACCCTGGGCCATGTTTATACCTTGGGGTATTGCCCAACAGACCAACTATAGTTTTAACCTGAAACCTGCAGAACTGTCCTAACTCTCTTGACTTCCAAGTTTTGGGCCACTTAGATGAGATCAAACCACACTGTCCACCACTCTTCCCACTGCCACCTGGGGGCCCTACTCTCCAAAGCGATCCACCATACCATGACTATCTGTAGAAATGCAGAGATGAGACAAAGCCTAATTAGCATCCCAAGAGGGACATAAAAGGACATAAAAGAATTCATCACCCTCCAGGGCAGTGTCTTGCCATTCTTTCTGGCTTGTTGTGCTCCACAACTATCACTGTTTTCTTAGCTGAATTTTACAGGTAGCTTGAGAGCTCAGTAAAGGTGGGTATTCTATGGCAGAAATGAGTTTTTTGTCTCCCTGATGGGCACAGATATCCTAGGTGGTTGAAAGGGAAAGTGTTTCAAGACTAGTAGCTGAAGATGCCTGAAGGCGTGGTTGGGTCACCTTACAGCTCCAGAAACAGCCCTTGGACCAGCCACATTTCTTACCTGAAGACAGCACAACCACCTTTCTCTTCTTGTCAGCTTTCCACCTCTCCACTGAGGTGAGCTGGGCCCACATGTAGCATAACCTTCAGAGAACTTGGGGGCTCATGTCTCCCAGACTATATACTTCTCTTTCAGCATCACTTAGTCTGGAGGCCGGTTGCCTAGGAAATCCTTTAGCCACCCACAGCGCACTGAGCACCCTTTGTTTTAATTGTAAATGTTGTATTGTGAGCAATGTCTTTTACCTGTGCCCTGTAAAATGTGAACAATTTTGAAATCTCCATAATCTGTGCACAGCTGCTAGTGGCATTATGGAACATTGAAGAAAGTTGCCCGGAAATAGGCAACCAGGGTTTGCAAGTGTAACGAGCCTTTCCTAATGACCATCCTCCATTTTTGCTCCTAGGAGCCTGATTCCAGTGAGACCTCTGAGCAACCTCCATCCCAGCTCAGAGTGTCCCTGACTCTGCTGGACAGGGACCCACAGGCCTTTTACCCCTCAACCTCCGTGTTTGTGGAGGCCTATTGAGGGTTATTTTCCTCGTCCAATCCTCAAGGTGAGTGAGACAATTGGCTATGCATCTCTCCCATTTTCTCACAATCTCGGTACATCAAACCTGCTGTTTGCTAACAGTGCCAATGTTAGAGATAGTATAAAGAGGAGTTTGGAGTTCTATGAGGGAATAAGATGATGCTTCGAAGGAAGACATCAATCTATTTCTAGGTCTCCGAGACGTTTCTCATGCTAGGGAGAACCAAGGTAAATGGAACCTAGGTAAAAGGAATGGAAAATATTTCAGTAGACAGACGTGATAGATCACTAAGGGTTCTATTGGGTCTTACATATCTGAGTATCCTCCACTAGCCTAAGGATAGTTTCGACCTGAAGGCAGTAGAAACAACTGTCTCTATTGACAACTTTTCATGTAGCAGCTACTAAGGTGATCTGTACCCATGTGCTCCTACTCCTTCCAAAAAACTCCAGGCTTCTGGCCGCTGAGAACTGCATGATTGATGCCCCCGAACCATCAATGAGGGCCAAGCCCATTTGCCTAGAAAAGCCTTCCATTCATCCATAATGTTTTGATCACCAACAACGCACTTAGCCTCTAGCCTGTAGAATGGAAGTAATCATGAAAACCACTCCACAATCTTGTGGAGAATAGTAAGTGGTGATCCTAAACATTGAGAGATGTCCAAGAAACACTCATCTCTCCAGAGTTAGCTGGCATAATGAGCCTTTCTAAAAGTACAAGTTTCATTTGTGCTCGTAGGAGCCTGATTCTTGCCAGTCCTGCTGACCAACATCAATCCCTATGTCAGTAGGTCTCTGACCCTGCTGGGCAGGGCCCCTGAGGCCCTCCAACCCTTGATTTTACCTGTTTGTGAAGTACTACTGAGGACAAAGCTTTTGTCAACCCTAGGAGGTGACTGAAACCCCTGGCCTTCCTTCCTCCTGCTTCTCACCACCCTAATCCATGATATCTGCAGTGCTCTGCCAGTGTAGATGGTGGAGATATGATGAGGAAGTGTCTGTAAGGGCTTGGAGTAGACAAGACTAAGGCTGGGAAGGAAGGCGTATGTTTACTTCCCAGTCAGACAGGTTACCTATATGAAGGAGGACCAAGATGGAAAGTATATGCCAGTGGGGAATAAGCAAGGTGAATAGAACTGGAAGGTTTTCAAAAGAATGAACTGGTAGTTCACTTAACATTGGATTTGTTCCTCTTTACAATTTGGAGTATTCTCCACTAGCCTAAGCATACTTTTCACCTGAAGGCAGTAGGAACAACTGTCTCAGGTTGGTAACTTTCCATTCCTCACCTACTGAGGTGAGCTGGACCCATGTGCTCCTAGTTCTCCCCACAGCCCCTGGGATCCCTGCCATGCAGAACTGCACGTACCTTTCTCCTTTTCCAGCAATCAGGGTCTAATCTATTTGCCTGGAAAATCCTTCCCTTTATCCACATGTGGGTTTTTGTTTTTGTTTTTGTTGTTTTTGTCCTTTTGAGGCAAGGTCTGGCTATGCAGTTCAGACTGACTTTGAGCTCACTTTTGTAGTCTAGGCTGGTCTCAAACTCACACAGATCCTCCTGCCTCAGCCCCTCAAATGCTGTGATTACAGGTGTGCACCACCATGCCTGGTTATCCACATGTTTTGATCCTAAGCAATGCACTCCACCTCTCGGCGGTATAATGGAAGTAAGAATGGCATCCACTCAATAGTTCTGTGGACAATAGTAAACAGCGTGTCTACACGTTGAGGAGAGATGCCTGGGCCTCAGTTATCTCTTCAGTTTTAACTGGTATCAATATACTTTCCTAACCACAATCCGTCATCTTTTCTACCAGGAATTTCTGCAGGCACTCTGCTGATCCATTTCAACATCTTAGGATCAGGAGTCCTCTGAGCCTGCAGGGCAGGGCTCCTCAGTGCCTGTCCCCTCTGGAATTCTTTTGAGTGTGAATTCTTCTCACCAACTCCTTTAGGTGAGTGAGCAACTGTGCTTTCGCCCTGTTTTCTCCCAGCCTAGGTCCATGAAATCAGCAGTGTCCTAATAGTATAATCATGGAAAGGAGTCTGTGTACCAAAGATGGGACAAGAATGAGTGTTGGTTGGCAGACATTTTATGTAACACTAGGTTGCCTGTGCCAGGTAGAACCACACAGAATCGTCTGGTGTGGGTCACATGGCAGATGATAATGTGGGGAGTCTGAATCACCCTTGATGAGCTTTTGAAGGCCAAGCAACCTGGACCAGTGTAGGCAACTAAAAATGGCCAGATGCAATTATTTCTTTGGGTTTTGGATATTGAGAAGGCTCTACATGTTTTATTGGGTATGGAGAGTTTAGAGCAACTATTATTCTGGGAAGGAAGGTATATGTTTACTTTTCAGTCAGAGGACAGGTTACCTATATGAAGGAGGGACCAAGATGGAAAGCATAAGCCAGTGGAGAATAAGCAAGGTGAATAGAATTGAAAGGTTTTCAAAGAAAGAACTGGTAGATCACTTAACATTGAATTTGGTCCTCTTTCCAACTTGGAGTATCCTTCACTAGCCTAAGCATACTTTTCACCTGAAGGCAGTAGGAACGACCATCTTGGGTTGGAATACATTAAGACAATATCTAGATATATAAGAAGTTGAGGTCAGACACTAGGTTGGTTGGTTTTTATATGAAATTCATGAGTTTGGAGTGGCCCTTTGCTATCCAGAAAAATCAGCTACACATAAGGGAGGGAATTTCTCTCAGACCAGCATGCTGCCTAAGCTATCTAAACAACATCAAATACAGAAATGAAAAACTCTACAATAGGACATTAAAAACACCATTGACACTTCCAGGCCTGTAGATGCCTCTCCGTGATTTCTTCTTGACTTTCACATGGACTCATCCCTGTTCGCCGGTGTCCAAATCCCCTTTCCCTTGGAGATACCATCACTGGATTAGGACCAAGTAAAAGACTTTATTTAACTCAGTTCTCTCTCTAGGGACCCAGTGTCTAGCTGATGTGATCCTGAGTGTTGGGACACAACACTTCTTCTGTTTCACAGTTGAGCCCACGATATTCTCCCCCACTTGCACTGTTTTTGCCTCCTAACTCTCCACCTACATTTCAGACTATTTTCATTGATTTTATCATCAGATATTGATAGCATGTGTATATTTACTCATTTTCATTACTGGGCAACCTAGTGTCCTTGCACTGATCTATCAATCCATTTACCCAGCTTTTTTCTTTCTTTTTTTGTGATCATGTCCTGCCAAATTACTAACTTGCCCAGGGTAGGTTCAAGGTGTTGATCACAATGCCTGAATCTCCCTGGATTTTTACTCTTGTAATACATAGAGGATCTGACACTGTAAACATTTTTAAATGTGCACTTCAGTATCATTAAGTAGATTTATATTAAACTGAGTTTGCAATCTGCTTTAAGTGATTTTCCTACAATAAATAAGATTTAAAATCTGGTTCCTCAGATAAGCCAGCCACATGTGAAGTGCTCTTATTCTGTTTTTCATAAATAGATAAAGAACATGCAAAGAAAAATGATTTTGTCTCCTTTCAGGCCAAAGTAGCTTGGTGTGACGGTGACGTGTTGGTGGGCAAGAAAAGTGGGGGAGGCTGAGAATGTAGTTCAGGGGTCATGTGGTTGGTTGGTGTGTGAGACCCTAGGTTTAATCCCCAGTGCTGTAAAGAAGGAGAAGAGGAGGAAGAGGAAGAGGAAGGGGAAAGGGAAGGGGAAGGGGAAGTGGAAGGAGAAGGAGAAGGAGAAGAAGAGGGGAAGGGGAAGAGAGAGGGAGAAGAGGAAGAAGAGGAGGAGGAGGAGGAGGAGGAGAAAAAGAAGAAGAGGGAGAAGAAGAAGAGGAAGAAGAAGAAGAAGAAAAAGAGAAAGAAGAAGAAGAAGAAGAAGAAGAAGAAGAAGAAGAAGAAGAAGAAGAAGAAGAAGAAGAAGAAGAAGAAGAA
>PVKN010036502.1:0-11434 GCA_004027915.1 Capromys pilorides | reverse complement strand
TGCAATGAGATGATCCGTTGCACACTGAAAGTTTCTCATTGTGAAGTTCAACGTTATCCGGAGGACTCAATGGATAAGTCTTAAGTATTCTCCACCATGGGATTTCTACATGACAGAGGGACTGATTAAGGATGAACTGAATATTCAATCTGTTTCTTTTCTATTTAAACAAAAAAATAGCAAAAAATATGTTTCCCTTATAGTTATGGAAGTTTCTTTTTCATGAATTTTATATTTCTTGGCCAAATCTTTACTGTATTAAATTCTTTAATGCAACAGAAAAGACTACCCCGCCCATTGCATCAGAAACATATATACAATGCAAAAAAAGGATACCTGAGATGAAATTGGCTGTGAATGTCAATGATGCTGCCGTGGCAGGTGAGCCCAGCAGCTCCTGTGGCACTGGATTCAGCCTGGTCCCAAGGGGTCATATTGATTAAGTACCTTCCAGCAACTTCAAGAGAGACCAAGAAGGTGATTACTAACATTTCCAGGCTTAGTGGGTAGTGGTTTTGCCTTCTGAGGTTGGGGATTTCCCAGACACAGGAAAGGGGTCACACCTTGGGCTACAAAGAGTAACAAATATCACTCTCACACTGGAGAACTGGGACTAATGTTTTAACCTCCTTTATGGGCCAGGCCCAGTACAATGCCCTGTAGGCAGTAAGTGCCAACCAGAATTTGATGTCAATGCTCTGCGAGTGCAGATTCAGGAGTCACTAATCGCCTGCAGAGCTGAGCAACCGGTTGCAGAGAATCTTTGTTCACACTGTGGCTCTGTTGCTGACCCCACTGTAATGTGGTCATAGCATGTTCAGATTCTTTGCTGAAATATATGTCAAGACTCTTACTTAACAAAGCCCACAGGCCTTGCGGTGCAAATCTGCTTCCGCCCATGAACACATCATCATTTGCACAGTATGCAAAAATAAGGAAATAAAAGCATTTCAACTTCTGGTCTCTATTAAGTTAGAGAGAAAAAAGATAGCCTCAGCGTTTCAGGATGAACATCTCAAAACCTGTGTTCAAGGGGACAAGTGCAATAATCTATGGTGTTATTTGACAGGATTGCTCTTCCTGGTCGCCCAAAGGGAAAGCTTGGAGCCGACTTGCTGGCAAGCCAACCATTTTCTGTGAAAGAAGGAAAGCGCTAGATGCTTAAATGGTAAGGTTATGAACTATCTTACCTCCAAACTGCTGCCTTACAATGACTTCTACATGGGCAATAGTTTTCTCTCAGTGGTAGCATTTGCCGTTTTAATGTTCACTGTGGTACCTGGCAGACACTAGAAACTCAATGACTTTTTCTTGATGCTGATAACAGCAAGAGATAACATAAATTGCCACTTACTTTGATAACAAAGTGGTTGTCTCTCATCTATTTTTGGATGCTATGGAGGTACTTTATTTTTATTTTTTTATTTTTGTGGAACGGGGGATTGAACTCAGGCCCTTACACTTGCCAGGCAAGCATTTATTCTACTGAGCTGTCTCCCAAGCCCCAGAGGTACTTTGATACAGTATACTGGGCTGATGAGATGGTTCAGCAGTCTAAAGCACCTGCTTAGGAAAGCTTAGGCAACAGCAGGGACCATGATTTGATCCCTGGCACCACATGCTGCGCCAGCCCCACCCCCAGGGCAGGCTGAGCTGGCCATAAAAAAACAAAGAAAAAAAAACAGTATACTAAAGATATAAGTGAAGTACTAGACCTATTGTGTAGCTATCACTGAGTTGGATGCATTGAGTAAGATTATCATTATTAAACTGATGAGACTCTATTCCACTCATCAACTTCCTGTATGTTAATGGCTTAGATAGCCACCATGCATTCTTCCATGCTAAGAGAGCAACATTGGTACAATTAATAAAACTGTGAGCCTTATTTGCACTTCCGATCATTTCTTGTCAACAAGGGACATCAGCACCTGTTGGAGCTACAAGGTCCCACAAATGTGTAGTCATTCTGAATGACTGGGGCTAGTACAGAGATGGCTCAGAAAGACCACATCTAAGAGCACGTCCTATGTCAAGACAGGGCTAAGTGTTTGCAAGCATAAACCTGTTACAGTCTCTCCAGAAATCAAGAGTTATAAGGCCTAATGGATACTCTCACCCTGCGGCACAGACGTCAGAGTGATCCCAAGCCATGTTTACAAGACAGCTGCCCTGAGAAGGGGCAGAGCCAGGATGTGGGTGAGCGTGACCACCCCAGCACAGACCCAGGGCATTTATCACAGGTATGATCAGATAGGGCTGCTCCCCGTCAGTGGGTCTTTGCCTAGGACTCACCTTCCAAAGGTCATCAGGATCAACCAAGGAGGGAAACTCCTCTGACAATGACGTTGGACTTTCAGTGAAGCAGAGATTTCTGTGATGTGGGGGCCAAGCGTTAAACCTGAGCATCCCAACCCGGCCAGCTCCCACAAGAGTCTCTCCCCTTCTCCTAATGGCTTCTGCTTTTGCCTTCTTCCTGGGGTGATCGAGGCTGCCCTGGTCTTCAGCCAGGGCCCGGGGAGGAACACAATGCAGACATCCCTCCTGCTCGCCTTTGGCTTTTCTTCCCTGAGTGTTTTAAGGCTTAATTAACGCATGTAAAGTGATCTGAAATGAGGGAATAAAAAGAGCTAGGAAACTGCAGAGTGTGGATGATTACCTGAGGCGAGACAGCTGAAAAAGGGAGACAAAGGGGGGTTTGGAGAGGCTGGGAGAGGTCTCGCTCGGTGCCAGTTGGCTGGCAAGATGCCAGATCAGGCTGTTTTTTGGCAGCCTCCTGCCCCACGCCCCCTCTCAAGGCCTGCATCGCAGTTCCACTCAGGGTAAATAACTTCTTGAGGGTCTGAGCTGGAGCTGCGGACTGGGTCTGAGGACACAAACTGGCCAATTATAAAAGTGGCCCTACAGGGTTTGGAGTGACATCCCACCCAGGCTCCACTGCTGTGGAGATTCCTGAGTTTTTGTCAGTGAACAGATAAATATCACAGATACGACTGAATCATAGCAAATTTGTTCATTTCTTTTGGCAGCCCTGGCTGCATAGCCGTGGCTTACTGTCACCTGTGGGAGGCAATGACTCCCTTATACAATGGTGGGTGGCAATAATGACACCCAAGTTCCAACAGCGTGGTCCTTTCCTATCCCCTCAGTGTGCAGCAGTAGAATGTTGAGGCTGTCATTTTTTTTCACACAGGAGAAGGGGGCTGGCATTCCATCCCCACACAAAGCCCACAGAAGAAGCAAGAGGGATAGCTTTCTTTCAGGGTAGCCTGATCCTACCTAGACCAGAAAGTTCCAGAGTGCTGAAGCAGTCCTCCCCAGAGGCCAGCCAGGCCCTCTGAGCACCTCTGCATATATAAACGCTGGCTATATATACAGCTTACTCTAAACTGTTTATGATGGTGGAGGGGGAAAGGTTTGTTTGGATAATCTGAAGTTTATATTAGGTTTTCGTCATGTCGTAACCTACTTGGGCAATAGCTGGGTTGTTAGTCAACGGCCGAGCCCATAAACTGAGGCTGTGGTGGCTGGCAACACCCCATAATTTGGCAACCAGATTGGAAGGGGACTCGCTTGCCCTGCTTGCCAGGGAATTAATTCCAAAGGGCTTTAATTGCCAACACAGGAGCAGATGCCTACCCTAGGGCCAAACCTGGGGCCACACTCCAGGCTGCCTGGTCTGTCTCGATACCAGCACCATCAAGTGGGTAGATGAATACCCGAAAGGACAGTCAGGGAGTTGCCCAAATTTGCATCTGTTCTGGCTGAATGGCTAAAGATACCACAGATACTGTTGTCCCCAGGGTGCCCAGGTCCCATTGTGCTCATTTGGTTTGTTCCCTGGGCATTTCATTCCCTGCAGGTCATCTGCAGTCGGATCTGTTTGTGTCCTGGTGAAATGCAGCAGCACTTCTTGACCACGGGCCCCTGGAAGGCTCCCTGAAGCCGCCCAGCATGAATTCCTGCAGGTCTGCCTCTGAGCTAGTGTAATGACAACCTCCTGTAAGTCACCCTGTCTTCTGTCCTCTAAATCATGACAGACTGAAGTCCCTTGTAAAACTCCTAAGCCTTCTTCCTGACAATATGAGCCTAATTTTATGTCAACTGTCCTGGGCCAAAGAGTGGCCACATATCTGGTCAGGCATGTTTTGGTATGTCTGCTTGAATGTTTTATTTTTTATTTTATTTTTATTTAGAA
The DNA here is from genome assembly GCA_004027915.1 of Capromys pilorides. Classification (NCBI taxonomy): domain Eukaryota; kingdom Metazoa; phylum Chordata; class Mammalia; order Rodentia; family Capromyidae; genus Capromys; species Capromys pilorides. The sequence continues at coordinate 7,236 of PVKN010036502.1, read as the reverse complement.
ACCTTTCTGGTTTGTGATTCTCTAGGCTGGTCTTGATATCTAGAACCCTCTAAAATCTATGCAGCACAGGGTTTTATTTTCTGACATTCCCTTGAGTGTCCACTGTTTGTGTGGGGTCGTCTAAAACTTTTCTTTCGGTTTTTTTGGTATTATGGCTGGCTCAGCCTGCCCTGGGGGTGGGGCTGGCGCAGCATAGAACCGAGGTCCCCCCAGTTGCCTAAGCTTTCCTAAGTAGGCGCGTTAGACTGCTAAACCATCGTGCCGGTCCTATTTTATTTTATTTTACCTATTTAGTTTTGCATTTTGTGCAAGGTCTCACAACACATCTTGAACTCATAGCGATGCTCCTGTTTTCAGCCTCCCCAGTAGAGATTACGGGCATGTGCCACCACACCTGGACTCTGCCACACCAGCGCGGTGTGCCCTGGGAGCAGTGCCGGAGCGGCATATGGTGCCAGGGATGGAACCCTGGTCCCTGTTCTTGCATAAGCAATCACTTTGTCCACTGAGCTATCTTGTCAACCCCGGATGTTTTATATTTTGAATAAAGCAAATATTCCTGGACCTGTGGCTCTGTTGGTGAAAATGAAATAGACAGTAACAGAAATCATCAGCGAAATGGTACAGTGTTAGAAGGCGGTGAAAGTAAAGGAAGAAAGACAATAGCATAGGACCAGGGGATCCTGCGGCGAGAGGGCGGGACATTTGACTCGAGCTTAAGGCAGATAAAGGGGTTTGCCATGCGGGAATCATGATCAAGCTCAAAGCCTGCCGGCCCAGGCCCTCCCCACACCTCCTGGGATGCCACGCCTCTCCGTGTCCAGCGCTCTGGCACCTCGCTTCCTCAGCCCTTCGTGCCCAGGTGTCTCCTCCAATGGGAAACTTTTTCACCTCGCTCTTGTATACATCTCTGGAAAGTTAACCAGGGCCTAACTCCAGCAGAAAGTGCTGACAGCCCCAAGCTGTAGAGCTCACAGAAACTGGCAGTGTCACCTAAGTTGGGGCTGGGGTCACCTGGTAGGAGACTGAGCCAAAGGCAGCCTGGGCCAGCGATGCTTTCAGAGGCAAGGGGGAGGTAAGGAGGAAATTCTCCAGCTCACCCCTTCTCTCCAGCTCCCTAGCAGCATCGAAAACTCACCAAAGTGTCTGTGGAAGTGGGGCTACAGGGCCCAGTGGGGAGCAATAGAGGGTGAAAGACAGGGCTAAGAATGACTCAGAAAACAACTGACCCATGCCTGGGACAGCTGGCATTGAACACAGGGCTCCAGTGACAGGACTTGGCTGCAGCAGTCTTACCACTGCTGTGTAATGACTTCGCTTCGTAGAATAAAAAGTGCTCGGGGTAGGGCATTGTTTTTATATCCAGAATCCAGAATCCAATTAACGCACATTTGGACGAATGGATGAAGAGACGAGTGCGCGCCAGTTTCTGCTAACCAGTCCCTCTGCAGCCGCGCTCCAGCTTTGAGGAACTGCTCACCACTAGTTTCTTTCCAGCATCTCATCACCTCCTATTGGTGCTAGGATTAGTTTCAGCCCAGCATTCACAACATTTGAAGGCCACATGGATGGATGGTGTAACGATAAAGCAACTAGACTGGTTTTCAACAGAGCAGTCAAGTGAACTCATCAAGTAAGCTTTGCACCACTCCGTCTGAGTAGGTTATGCGTGTCTTCCCCTGGCCCTGCTGGGTCTCGCCTTCCCTTCCAAACTGTTCAAGGAAAGAAATGAATCACTTTTCAGAGAAAAATGTTGCTTTCCTTTCAGTGAAATGTCACCCTACCCCTCACCTGGTTGGTAGGCAGGTGGGTTGGGACAGCTCATAAGAAAAGTTACGCTTCCTTTTGATAGAAGGGAGGAGGAAGAAGACTGCCGAATACAGTACTAGCTGGTGCTTTTCCCAGGGTTGCAGGAGGGCTGAGCGGTGATCCTAGGTGTCACTAGGTACGGTTTGGGACACCCTGGATACTACTAAAAGGCCACCTTCTGGCGAATTTTTTATTTAGACAGGGTCTTACTATGTAACCCTCAAATTCGAGACCATCCTCCTGTCTCATCCTCTTGAGTGCTGGGATTACAGGTGTGTGCCACCATGTCCAGCTACCACTCCTTGAATTTTCCAGGGCTTGACTAATTTCCATTCATCCCTCTGCTTGAGGAGCTTGTTCTTAGACTCTGACAGAGGACAATGGAAGAGGGTGACTGTGGCAATGTTCACTTGGAGTTTGAGATTTCCCATCTGCCAGGGTCCCCCAGGAGCCCAGGACAGAAACCCGAGCAGCACAGATCCCATAGGGTTGACTTCCTTAGTTAGCAGAGACTAAAATATCCTGAGCTGGCCTTGTTTTTCCATGTGTAAGTTTCTGTTCTGCTACAGATAAGAAAAGCTGGCTATAGAAACCTACCTGAGCTTCGTTTGGGTTTTCTCATTGCTCATAGTGATTATAGAAAAATAGTAAGACCATGAGAAATAGTTGGGAGGCCATGCGATAGACTTGGAAAAGTGGAGTTTGCTGGAGGGTGGGACCCAGTCACTCTGATCTGAAGCTATGTGCTCCATCTGGGTCTCTCCACCCATTGGGACCCCCATTTTCTCATTTGAAAACTGGGAATTATAAGCTGTTTTCTTGCTGTGGTGTGGTAAAGATCACCTGAGAGGTATGTTTGAGTACTTTGAAGACTGACAAGTGTAATATATTACAATGTAAAGCAGCAGAAAAAGTGCCTTTGATGTTTAATTAATACTAAAAATCTTCCATTACATTTATTTAGCTAGAATTGGAAAAGGTGAGATCCAGAGTAGTTTTCAAAGGGGCTTCTCCTGCTCCAAAAATGGAATGCAGCAAGCACACACTTGAGTTTCTTTTTGGTGTAAACCACAGCACCGTTGTTGCTAGCAGCTCTACAGAACAGTGACCTTCAGGCTTGGTGATATCCAAGACTGAAAGAAAACTCCTAGGCTCGAGTTTTCCAAATAGGCTTTCCAGGTTACTTGGAATAAAGGGCTACTAGAAGTGGCCCCTCACATCAGCACTTGCACGAAGAAAGAGCTGATTTCAAGGTGAGTGAAAGACGTTTGGGGCTGAAGCACGGGATTCTGACCTGTGACAAACACGCCTTCCCCTGTTGTGAAAGAGAAACCTAGAAGTTCCAGTCTCCCTCATTGAACATGAGGTGACTCGTGTATCAATCTAGGCTCATAATTTACGTTCAGTTTACGGAATTTGTAAATTTTCGCATTTAATTTGTAATTAAGTTTTCTCTATGAGGCGCACCATATGCCACTATTAATTCTCTGTTGTTGATGTCTTAGGAGATACATGAGTGCATATTTTGAGGCAATTGCTGAGGTCTTTTGAAAATCAAATGACTACGTGCTTAGCCATATGGGGCTTTGTTATTTAAAACAGCATATTATAAAGTAAGAGAAGGCACAGCGCGGAAAGGACCTGTTAACAGTGAGAAATATTGCAAAGCTATTTAAAACGTGGTTACATGGTTTCAGGCACACAGATTTTCAACTTTTCCCTCTTTAGGCGTGCTCTTTCTTAAACTCGTATTTATTATTGATCACGCAGTGTGTGTTACCTCCCATGCCTGCTCGGTTATCACCACGCACGGGACAAACCTACCCACCCCGGCCCCTTGCCCCGTGCCTCCCTGGAGCTGCAGACCCATCTGTGAGCTCACTCGGAACCAAGGGCTTTCTTTTAACGTCTTCCACCGGGATCTGACACCGAGCTCCTGTTGCCCCGCCACCACCCAGGCGGCCTCTGCAAGGGGAAGGACGGACTTTCGGGATCTCCCGCCAGCCGGGGTTTTCCCGGGGCTACCGAGCCGCCTGCGGTACGTGGGCGCGGGCTGCAGAGCGGGCGGCTGGGCTGGCGGCGGTGGCGGTGGGGCTGGCGCGCACTAGGACCCAGCGGCCCCCGGGCCGGGTGGGAGCCGCGCCGCCGACCCCGGGCGGGCGCCGGGCGCTGGAGCCGGGCTCGGGCCACGATCCGCGCTGCTCGGCTGGGGACGCGCGAGCCGGCGGTGGGGTCACCTGCGAGTCCAGCGCCGCCGCGGCCCCGATGCGGCCGCGGGGAGCCCCGGGGGGGCCGGGGATCTCAGGTAAGCAGGTCGGGGCTCGGCGCCCGCGCCCCGCGCCCCGCGCCCCGCGCCCCGCGCGTTCGGCATCGTCACGGGCAGCCCTCCCCGCCGAGCGGCCGCTGCCTGTGGGGCTCCCGGGGTCGGCTCTGGAGGTGCCCGCCCCCGGATTGCCACCTAGTTTCAGATTGATTTATAGCGTGCAGCCCCAAGTGGCGGCGATCCAGGGATGGCAACTTGCTTATTTTCATTAGTTTTGGCTCCAAAGTAAGTTCATTAAAAAAAAAAAAAAAAAAAAAAAGTTTCTCTGGAATCTGCAGAGTCCTTTCAGAAATTTGCTCTTTTTTTTTTTTTAAACCATTGCAGACAAATGCATATTTATTTTTAAAATGGCCAAATAATTGATGTAATTCTGTTAATTACTTCTCGGGGAAGCCCACTCTCGTGGGGCTCCCAGGCGGCGCTTCTGTTTTCCAGAACTAACGTGTTAAATGTGGAGTTTGGCGGGGGCAGAGTTCTTGGCATTGCTGTTGCGACTGTTTTGCAATCCATTATAAACAGGGTCAGCTCTATGGGCAGTCTAAACCTCTTTTTAAATACTGTAACCGCTTCTCCTGATGCGACATAAACAGATGAGAGTTTCCGTTGAGGGCAGCAGGAATATTTCTCTTTTTGGAGGAACATTGTTTTGAGAAGAAAAACCATGATTACCGGCTGAGGAGGCTGAAGAGCCTGTATTTCATGCTTTGTTTATACTCCGGGATTGACATTCGGGAAAGGGAAACACGAGCTTTCTCGGGAGCTTTTTATCGCGGGGTTCTTCATTTATTTAATTTATTAGTTTCAGTTGGTAGGCTGTGCTTAAGGTGACAAATTCGGTAGCAGTTGGGTCACATGATTGCAAATGCAAAATGTGCCTCCTCCGAAACTGCTGGCGTGGTGGAAGCCCCCAAGCGGAGCCGGGTAGGCACAGTGTGGCGGCTCATTGAGGAAAAAGGGAACCGCTTCCCGAGCTGGGGAAGACATCCTGCTACGTTCCTTTTGTTCCCTGCTTTTCATTGATCACCAGCTCTGCCTTGGAGAGGGCCGGCCGCTTGGAGAGTGCAGAGCTCCGAAGACTGCACGAATGTCTGGAGCCCGTGGTAGCTCGCACCCTGATTGGTCAGTTGGATTGAGACTTATGAAAACTGTCACCCAAAACCTCAGAAAACCAAGCCATCCTTTCAGGCGAGCCTTCCTGTGCGAGGCTTTCTGCGAGATTGTTTTTGAATCCTTGTGCGGTTTGCTCAGGGTACCTAGACGTTTAAATTCTGTTGTTGTTGTTTCCACCCAGATCAAGTAGGCCATTTTGGTGCCCCTTCTTTGCAGATGCCAGTGACTGGCATGCATTCACGGATGGGTCAATTGACAATAGCCCCCGTGATTGCTATTCGTAAGTTGTAGAATGCAAAGTTGTTCAATTTAAAATTAATTTTTCCTAACTGACTTTTAAAAAAAATTGAATATCGAATGGCAACCTCAGTAGATGAATGCTTATCCACGTCGCTGCCTTGATACTTTTAAGTGCCTTTGCATGACCGTGGTTCAGGCACCAAATCTAAGTCTTCCAACAGTGAAGGAACGAGATAATGGAGATCAAACTATCAAAATCAGCATGCACACTGTGATAAGAAATGCTGGTATCTGCTTTGAGAAGAATACATTTCATGTCCAAGAAAAAGGGCATTCCTCATTGTTTAAGGCTATGCATTAGCAAACGTTCTGAAATGTTTTATCTGTAAGACAAAACAGAAGGCCCATGGAATCTTCATTGGAGCCTTACAGCGCTTCCTTAAAGAAGCTCTGTCCCAGGAGTTGTTAAATGTATAAACACTTTTCTTATTGGTTTAAAAATTTAGACACAGGAAGTGGATGGTATCTAATAACCCTTGAGTGGAGACATGGTTGTCATGGAAACTGAGTAACCCCCCCCCCCACACACACACACATGTATACACTGCCATGACCACCACTTAAAAAAAAAAGCCCTGCATGTCATCACAGATGCCTGGAGAACACTCTGGCTCCTGTTAAGCTTTTCCCACAACATCTGTTGAAACCTGAGATTGTGCCTGTCAAATCAAGGTCATTTTACAACAACAACCAAAAATGTAGTCTCCTGGATTTCATAACTGTATTTTTATTGAAAATATATCAGGAAAAAAAAGCCTGAAAGCCAAAATGAGTGTTTGTGCTTACTTAGCATTTCGCTGCCCCTGCGTTGTGCAAGGAGAAGGCTGAGAAGAATGTATTTGAGCACTTTATTGTGAAATCAAAGTATGTGTACAGAGGCTCAGTGTATCCTCAGAACAAAAACCCTCTGTTCTGGAGCCTTAGAGACTGTCCTGTTACCTGCCGATGAGGAGTGCAGAGGGAAAGTGTAATGAGGGGATTCTGTTTTTAAGAGGGTTCCAAGTTAACCGCAGCAATGGAACTTAAAACAGTTGTGATAGTTTGTACCCTGCCCCAAAGCTGCACGGGCAGGGGAAGAAAATGAAGACTGTCTGGTGGTTTGCAAGGAGTAAAGGAGGGTGTTCTCCATCTCGGAGCAGGGAAAGGACAACACAAACTTCTAAATAAACATTGTTTCCAAATTGCAAGTATATTATTGTTCACTTGATTTAGAACATAGTCTTCATTTGTGGGCAGAGAAGAGGGCTTTCATTTTAGGATAATTTATAGATTCCCCAAACCAAAGCTGCAGATATTTCCACTATGTTAGTGCATTAGGAATGCTAAGGAGTGTTAAAAAAGAAGAAAAGTTTGGAAACCTCACCCGAATCTCCTTGCTGTCCTAATTATTTCACTGAGAAAAACAGACAAGAAAACCCTCTCCTAAATTTTGACTTTGAGGATCTTTAGTGAGCCAGGTAAATACAAAGCAATCAAATTTGTCACATTTCTCTAATCTTGCCCATCACAGTCTTCAGATGTTAAATTCTTGATTTTCTTTTAGAAATATCTTCTTTTAAATTATGCTGACTTGTAGCATTGCATTGCTTTCTCTTAACTAAAGGTGGTCATTTTTAAAACTTATTTAGTCAACAGTTTGATCTTTTTTAAAGAACATCAAATTTCCCTGTTCTCTTCAACTAATGGGGGTGGGG